>PVHY01010060.1:0-53564 GCA_004024945.1 Uropsilus gracilis
ACACACACACACACACACAAACTGTGTATTGTGCACAGGGAAGAGCTTCCTAAGGTCCTGTTCATCCTAAACAGAGCACTGAGAGTTAACCAGTGAACCTGTCCACTGCCCTGAATGGGACACACCCCAGGGCTTCTGGCAACTGGTCTCTGACTGGATTTGTGACCACACCCAGTTTGTACATGTTAGGTACCTCCTGCCATTATTAATGTCACTAATACTAATGAGTGTACCATCAATATTAACACACATGAATTCCAGGGCTCAAAGGCAAGTTGACCAGACTCTCCAACTACCAGGTATCTACCTGCTGTTTGCCAGGCTCCTGGCCTCTTCTCTCAGCTGATGGGCTTCATTCAAAGTCAAACCCCAGGTTTCACTGGTCTTGCCCACACCTCCCAGGGAACCCCTGCTTCTGTGGGGCTGGATCTACACCTCTGGGTCTCCCCTCCTGTGGGAGATAAAATCACATATTACAAGTGGGGATTTGAAGGCCAACTGTGTGCTCAGTCCCACTGTGAACCAAACTGCATAATAAACACTTGACACAAAATACAAAGTATTCTACTTTACAGAGAAAGAGAGAGACTGCAGACCATTTAAATGATTAACACAGCCTGTCTGATTCCAAATTCCAAATCTGAGGTTTTTGTTTTTTGTGGGGTTTTTTTTGTTTGTGTTTTTTTGGTTTTTTTTTTTTTTGGTTTTTTGTTTTTTGCCTATGAACAGGGTATTTATTGCAAGTCTTCTTCATCCTTGCTCCCCTTTTTTTCTCCTTGGGATGCCCACACAAGGACTTACAGTCACCCAAAGCTCAGTCTCTAGAAAGATGAGCTCAGGCGGCTTCATCCCATCCTGCTCTGCTTATTTCCTGCCTCTGTCAAAGATTTTGGTCGCCTCTATCTCCTAACCACATCCAAAAAGGTTGCAGTGACAATGTCACACAGGTGTGACACCAGCCAAGTTCCCGACACCTGCTGGTGGGCAGCACGGTGAATTCACTGAGCCCTTTCAGAGCTCTAAGCTTTGTCCCATGTCTGTGAATGGGCTTTCTGTTCTGATCCCAAGGACTAAAGAGAGCTGATTCTACTCTGTTCTGGGAATAAATGTCACAACTGCTCCAGCACCTGGGTGGATGCAGAGTGGGAACACCCATAAACACAGGACAGGGAAGACCCAGCTGGTGCTGCCTCCAGAGACCACTACGTAGCCGACACCGCAGGAGCCCAAAAGTTTGATGACTCTGGAAGGATAATCATGGGTCACTCCCAAAGTTTTTCTGTTTCCAGTGAGACAGGAAAAAAGTTAATCCTCCCCCAGTCACCAATCCTCTGACCTCTGACCTGCACAAGAGGAACTGAAGCACCAGGCAGCACGCTTACTAATAATAGTTAGTGTTAACAGAAACACATAGAAGGAGCTTCTCTGGGATTCCATACCACCCACCATTTTGAGGATTTGGTTTTATCAGAAGACTAGAGGCTGACTGCCAAACCTGGAAGGACAATCAAAGAAACGGAGTTGGGACTCAGGTATCTCTTGTGTAGGTCTCCCAGCCTGAGTGCTTTGGGAGGCAAACTCACAGAAATCCTGCAGATGCCAAGTTAGCTCTTCGTGGTTACCCAGGACATACAAATTATCTAGGTCATTGTTCAGTGACCAGAGGAAGTTCAATTCAGTCCCGGGGTGGAGTGGGGGGAGGGACAGCACACATAGGAAGAGGAATCAGGAATGGGATGGAGACAACTGACCATGTGTTGTTAGTGTTGCTGTGGCAAACAGGAATACAGGAATGAGGACTGTCCTGAGATTCCCTGTGGAGGCAGCATGCACACCGGCAATCTTGTGTGCCCACTGACCTGGTCTCCCCAAATTTTGCTCTCCCATGGCTAAAAACAGCCATAATAGAACATTAAATAATACGAATTTACAGAAAGTAGATGATATTAAAGAAAGGCGATAAGTGCCCAGACTCATCATACCACTGCTTACCACTGCCCACAGCCCAGTGCACACTTCCCACTGCACCCATGTCATCATGTGGTAGCTTGAAATTAGCCACCATGGGGGTATGTACATCACAGAAATGGCCAAGGCTATAAATCAGTGCTTCCTTGCCCCTACCCCTGAAGCCACTCGCCAACCTTAACCAACATTGCTGTTGTCAGACCCAGACAAGGTTTCACACGGGAAAAATGGAAAATGATCAAGGAGCAGAAACTTCCCTCCCTTCTCACCCTGGGTGTGAGTAGAATGACAGTGACTTAGGATTTAGGAACTTCCCTGGTTTCCCTGTTGAGTCACCCCAAAAGGAAGTAGCTTCCAAAGCTGTACTAAAATCTCTAGCTGCTTTTTAATTATCTAAAAATTCAATTTAATTATTTATTTTAAAATTTTAAATAATCACCTGGCTGTTCTCACCTTCCCTCCGTGGAGGCTGCCTTCAGCAGGCTCCTAGTCCTGGAAGGAGAAGATAGTGTTATCGACATACCCTCTGTAGCTGACTGCTTCTGCCCCCTCCACCCTTCTCTACCTTGCAGGTAGTTCCTCAGACTTAGCTACCAAGCACCCTATTCCTGCCCTGTATAGGGGCAAATATGAGCACACTGCTGAAGGCAGAATTCTCCATGAGCAGATGTTCCTCCCCTGTGCAAATAAAGGAAGGAATGCCTTCCACTTCTCTGCTCCCTCACTACTCAGTCCACTTACCTCCTTAAGAACCTCTTCTAACCATCTCAACCCCAGGTACTTGCCCCTGGGCCCCTTGATTACCATCACTTCTCCAGCACTATCATGTAGAGCCAGCAATGCCAACATGCTTTATAGAGACCCAGACTGGCAGAAGGCCCCTACTTACACGTAACCAGGCTTCCTCTGTTAAGATACTGGTAACTCAGATACTTTGAAGTACATCCAAATCCCACATCTCATGGAGCCCCAGGGTAAAGGAGGTGAATGAGAAGCCCTGCTTCCCCTCATGGAGAAAAGAGACAAAGGAAAAACAAAGTACCTGAGCTCTGCAGCTCCCAGGGAAACTAAAAGACCAACGAGCCCCCTGCTCTTCAGAAGACACTCAAGCCCAGACCAGCACATTTACCCTTGTGCCTGGGCTTCCAGTCTGTGTGGGTACAACCACCTGGTCCACCGAGGCAACAGAATTAGAATGCAATACTTAAGTTCCTAAGAATAGTAAGAACAGAACTCTAACCAATGGATAAAAGCTGTTGGCAGAGAAATTTGGCTTCAACAGAACCCAGTCAGAGACCAACTGCTTTAGTCAGTAGTGAGATGCCCCTGGAGACATTCAGGAAGAAACTAACATATTCTGAATGCCCCAGGAATGATATAAAAGGAATTCAAGTATCTGAGACAAATCTTAATTTCATAGCCAAACAGGCCTGGCTCAAAATTTAAATTATTACCCGTGTGACTTGATAGAAAAAGCTGACCCTCAAAGCTTCAACTTCTTCATGACCCATTAGAGGGTAGCCCAGGACCCCACAGGATTAAAATGAGGATTAAGACCAAATATTGGAAACAAATGACAATCTCCTTTCCCCTATAAAGGGTCTGGGTTAGGGGATCTTCAAGGTCTCTGATACTAAACACGATTATGAACCCCATCACACTGAGAAGAAACAAGGATGTTGAGACAAAAGAGATAGGGACGGAGAGTAGGGAAGGTGAAGGGCGGAGGGTGAGGGTTATGGGCGGGGTTGGTGGGGAGGAAAAGAGGGTGGTAACAACAGACTGAAGGGGCCGTTCTGAGAGGCCGTGTCTCCAGTCCCTGGCTCAGCTCCCCACCCCACTCCACCCCACCCCACTCCCTTCCGACTTTCTGGAATGAACGAGAAAGGACAACTCTGAACTTCAAATCCAGTCCGAGGGGTCTGTAGAGTGAACGGGTCTATTAGATCACCTCTAGACCCGCCTCCAAGAGCTCAAGGGCGGAAGTGGTGGAACAAAACGCGAGCACTGGTCGCAGCTCCCGCCGACCCCAAGCCCATCCCTCAGTGGAACCACAGCCACCATAGATTGTCTTACAGTTTCTTTATTGTGCTAACGCCGCCGCCTCGGAGCTCGAATCTCACACAAAGAACAATTCAGTCCAGACCCCGCCCACCCGGCCCCGGACCCCCCGCCTCGCCGGAGCCTCGTTCTCGGACAACCTTCTACCCTTCTCCGGGAGCCTCGGGCCCCGGCGCGTAAAGGGCTCTGGTGCCTTCTCTGCCCTCCCGCCTCCTCCCACTTTCGGGAGGGTCTCTGCTCGCCTACTCGGTTCCGAGGGTGCCGCCTACAGCCCCAGCCGGCGCGCGCGTCCCAACCAGAGCGAGTGTCCCAGTCGGCGCGCATGTCCCAGCCGGCGCGCGCGTCGCCCCAGCCGGAGCGCGTGTCCCAGGCCGGGGCTCAGCGGGCGCTCACACCAGGAGCCCGTCCTTGAGGGGCAGCGGCGCCTGGGCGCAGTCGGGCTCGGCACTCTGGACCTTGACGTAGACCGGGGCGGGGCCCGCTTCGCAGGCGGCGTTGCGGGGCGCCAGCGCCAAGTCCTCGGGGCCGGCACAGGGCGTGGGCGCATACTGGCGGCGCAGAGAGCGGCGGACGTTCTGCGTCGGGTACCCCAGGAGTTGGGTGACGCGGCTGCCGCGCCCGCTGGCCTTACACCCGGGCGCCAGGGCGTCCTCTCTGTGGAAACAACAGGCGCGGATGAGCGGGCTCCCGCGGCGCGCGTGGCACGGCCTGGGCAGAGCGGGTTCTGAAAACCGGTCCCCGGGTCCCCACCTGCCCTGACTACCTGGCTACACCTACGATCCAGCAGCTGCCCTTCCTGTGCCCGGGACCCCGCAACTCTGCGGGCCGCGGTCCCCCTTCTCCGACAGAAGAGCCCGCGCGGCTGCTAGCAGCGCCGCAGTCCCTCCAGCCTCTCCGACGCTTTAGCAGAACCACAGCCTTCCCAGGAGGGAGGCTCGGAGAGGTGGAAGGAGCCGTTTCCCTGCCCTCCTTCCCTAACTAACCCTGACCTTGCTCTCTCTCACGCGCGCTCTCCTCACCTCCTACCCCTCACTCTTCATCCCTCCCATCCCCTGGGCGTTGCAATCAATAGCACTCCTACTTATTCTATTTTTATTTCTAGTTCGTTTCTAATATAAGTTACTAGCTCTATCCTTATTGTTAACTCTTCTTAAATAACATGTCCAGAGTTCTGACCGGCGCGAACAAGAAACGGGGGAAACGGGGCCCTGCCCTCCAGGAGCGTACAGTCTAGACAGACAGACAGAGGCTGGACCGGAAGGAGTGGAGGGCGGGGAGCGGAGGTGGGAGGGGAGAAAAGCCATGCGACGAGTGGCAGGTCGGCATGCTGCGGTCCCGCTCTCCGTGGCGCTGGCGGGCAGGGTTGGGGTGGCGGGCGGGGGTGAGGAGGGCAGGGCGCCGGCCCCCGCCGCTCCGCATGCAGCATGCATCAGGTTTTACCTGATCTCGCTAGCCAGGTCGCCGCAGGCCCCGCCGCCGACCCCGCCGCCGTTGCCGTAGCCGAAGGCCCCGCGGCCAACGCCAGCCCCGGCGCCGCCCCCGCAGCAGCAGCAGACGAGCCCCCAGATGCCCATCATCAGGCAGGCCAGCATGAGCAAGGAGCCCAGCACTGCGCCGATGATCATGCCGATGCGCCTTGAGTCTGCAAAGAGAAGAGAGGGGTCAGTCTCTGCACACATCCAGGAACCTGGATAATGGGGTGCCACTGCAGGGCATCTGTGGGAGAAGGCCCAAGGGACAGGTCTCCCAGCCCTGGGATATTCACGAGTCTATGGGCAGAGAGGCACTTAACCTCTATGTGTGCCTGTTGCTCTCAGGGCTGCTAGGCTGCGGAGGCAGAGATCCTGGCACCAGAGCCAGCCTGGATTCCTCCCAGTCCACCCTCCTGACCTCCCCCTCAACCCCGGGAACATTGCACCTACCTGAGACTTTCACTTCCACCACGCATACACTGTAGCCCACATGGTTGGCCACAGTGCACTGATAGAGCCCATCATCATCTCTGGTGATGCCTTTCAACACCAAGTCACCGTTGTTCAGACCTGAAATTCAGGAGTGTCACCAGAGCAGCAGGGAGGCTGAAGGATCTGCTGTCTGAGCACCCCATTCCAGCCCAGCCACTGGAGGTGAGGTGGAGGGAAGAAAGATGTGTGCACACACAGGTCCACTCCAGTCTCCAGATGAGTCACCTCCCTGCTAGAACCAAGACTAGGACCGGGTCCCTGGCCCAGGCATGGTTCATATACTCTGTGACCTCAAGAAACAGGTTTTCTCTGAGGGGACTGTACTGGGTCATATGGTGAGGACTGGGGTGGCTAGAGTAATTTTAGGCCTCTAGTTCTGCTGTTCTTGGTGAGTATTGCCACAGCTTTATGCACCTCTTCCCCTTTAACTCTCTCATGCCCCTGCAAAGTAGACTTCATTTTCCCCTCTCATTTTTGAGGTGACCCAGGAGCACAGCAGTTATGCCACTGGCCTGAGCCTTGCAGCCAGTGGGGTTGGGCAGGACTCCAGCCCAGATCTGGCGGCCAAGACTGCACTTTCCAGACTAACAACACTGCCCTGGACTGACTTCTGCCCTGCCTCGCTTCTTTCCTCAGTAGCAACTTCTGGAACAGGCCCAGGGAAAGCGTCTCCTCAGGGACTCTAGCTTTGACTCAGTGCCTCTGGTGGCCCCAGGGAGCCCCAGCAGTTCCCTGAGTCCTGGCCTCCTGTCACCTGGCTGCAGCTTTCTCACCTTGGTTCAAGGAGCCATGGAAGGACTCCTGGTAGGAGAGCTCAGAGTGGAAGCTGTGCTGGGAGTGGTAGGAGCCAGCTCGGTAGGGGTGGGTGTGTCCACTGATCTTGGCCCATTTGTAGGAAAGAGGCTGGGTTCCTCCGTTGGCAAAGCACTTCAGGACCACATCATTGCCTTGTGCCATGTGGCCCTCCGTCCAGCACATAGGCACCGCAGGCCGAGCTGTGGGGAAGAGCAATGGTGAGCCAGGCCAGTCAAAAGGAAGAGCCATCTCAGGGCGGCCAGGCCTCCCCTCTCTCTCTGAAAGCTGGGAAAGGGGAGCCCAGAGTAGGTTAGCAATACCTTGCACAGTAACAATGACCTTCCGGGAGGCCATGGTGGTCTTCTTTACCCGACACTCATAGGTGGCTGTGTCGGATACCTGCAGGTTCATGAGATTGATGGAGGCATCGTACTGGCTGGGGTCTGAGGCTGCAAAGCGGACCCTCTGCTGCAGATGGGGCAGGTTGCCATGGTTGATCCTCTTGTCCTGGTAGCTTAGGAACTGTGCAGAAGAAAAGGAAGCAGGTGGTGGGCTGGCCAAGGAGAGACAGACAGATGAGCTACCCATTCACTGAATATCTGTGAGGTTTGATTTTTCCCTTCTGAAAAAAGGAATCTATGAGGCCTGATTCCCTGGCCTCTCACAGAATGTGAATGAACTGATGAGATGGAAAGGATAAGGCCATACTGGGAACTCCTGATCCCTTGGTCCATTCCCCAAGAAGCCACTATGAAGTGTAGGGTGTGGAGCCCAGCACTCACCACGTTCTCCCTATGTGAGGGGTCCGAGTTGAGCTGCATCCACTCAATGTCCAGTCCATTGGGGCCATAGTCCTCAGGGTCCAGGATGTAAGGACAACCCAGCCTCACATTGTCACCTTCTGCCAGGTAGAGGATCTCCTGGCCATCCCCGTTGATCCGCACAGCGGACAGCAGTGCTGAAGAAGAGCACAACAGTTCGGGGCCAAGCAGAACCAGAGCTTGGAGGTCAGCTCCAGTGCCCTCATTCAGCACTCAGTGGAGGGCCCCAGAGAGGAGAGGCTGCTTGGAGTGTGCCGGTGAATGTGCACAGTGCACATTCATGTACACACATGTATGTATGCATGTTTATATTCTATGTGTAAGGAAGCATCTGAATTCATTTGTATACATACATAACTATTAGGAGTGATGTGTGCACAAAGGATGTATGTGTGTGAGCATGGACACATATGCTCCTGTGTGCTTGTGTCCTGTAAGGACATTGCTGCTCACTACCAACTAGGTGTCTACTTATGTAAATACATGAGTGTGTATGTGTGTATAGCTATGTGAATGAATGTGTGTGTAGTGAGTATTCCTGGGGTATGGGTATGATTATGTGTGTGAGAATAGATGTGGCAATGTGGGTGTGTGTTTCTAGGATATGTGTGAGCATGGGCCATGAGTCAACATGTATGTACAAGAGTGTGTGAATGTGTTTCTGGGTGTGTGAGGGTGTATGTGAGTATATATGGATGTGTAACAGTATGTGTCCATGGAGGGTGTGACTGTGTGTGTGTGTGTGTGTGTGTGTGTATGGAGGTGTATGGTTGTGTTTCTGGTGTGTGACTATAAGTGAATATATATGTGGGGGGGGTGTATGAGTGTATGTTTCTGGGTGTGTGTCAGTGACTGTGTATGAAGCAATGCCTGGTCGTGTAAGTGCTGAGTGATGATGTATACCTGTGTGAGGGGGGCAGCTGTGTCTGTATGACAATATCTAATGCTGTGGACTTGTGTCCTGCCTGTGTGATTATATCTTGTAGGTACAACCACCCCATCTGATTGCATGGGGGCCCCTCCTGCTGCTGCCCTGGCCCCACTGAGTCAGCCCTGGGTGAGAAGCCAGGATCTGAGCTCCTCTCCCTCCCTTATTGCCCCAGGCAAGTGCTGGCTCCAACCGGTTGGACCTATAGAGGAATAAGAAGGAGTATACCCAGCACCTCAACCTTGACAGGCAGGGCAAGCAGGCTCCACCTCACAACCTGCAACCCCCCTCTATAAACCCTTTGCCCAGCTCATCTCTTTCTCCAACTGCATTTCTATTAATCACACTTATTGGGGTCCCAGCCCCCTTCTCAGGAACTCAATCTTGACCACTTCATACTTAGTGTCATGCTCACAACTGCTTGCTGCCACCGCCATACACATCAGCACACAAACACCTTTTACCAGCCCTGGAAATGCAGGTGAGTACCTGCACAGCGCCGCCTCCACGCAGACACACATCGCATCCAGAGCAGCGGCACTCATCCCAAGACAGGCCGCTGCAGCAACTACCTCCTCTGTGATTCCTTCAAGAGCAGGTAGACCACAAGTCTGGTTCTAGAAAGCCAGTAGGTAACTTTGGCATCCCTGAACTTGCTTCTGGTTGGGTGTCAGCCAGATCCCATTCCTGCTAGCTCCAGGCTGGTTCTAACGGGTGAGAAGCCTTCTCCAGCCCCAGGCAGGGGAACACCAACTCATTCCTAAGATAAGGATCCTGATGCCACTTGCCAACTCCTGGGGCCACACGGGCAGGCAGCGGTGAGCCAGAGTCAGAGCAGTACTCCGCCCTGGAGAAGGCCCAGGTAGCCACCCACACCAATGGGGACTCCACGCCCAGCCAGCCAGGCACAAGGGTAAGTACCAGGGAAGGGGCTCTGGAGGAGAGTGGCTGGGAAAAGGGCCCTGACCTGCAGTGGTGTCAGTCTGCTGTTGGCCCAGGTCAGGGAGCCTCACCTAGCCTCTCCTGCTCCCTGAAAACTTTCTCAACCTCGTCACAAAGGTTTCAGTCTCAGAACCCCTCCTACTCCTTGGGAAGCTGTTCCCAGTGGCTGCAGCCCAGAGGAAGTACTTCCAGGGGAAATGGGAGAAGAGAAACTAGGAAGAGGGAGGGGACTACCTTGGCGGGGAGGAGAACATCATAGCAATTCTCTAAAGATGAGGACAGTGGTGATTAATTGCCCTCACAAAAGCACATTCTGTGGGGTCACCTCAATAGAAGTGTCTCCTCTCAGCTTATAAACAACTTTGTGATTCAGCCAGTTATTCCCAGGACCACTGACCCTCCCTCTGAGGAAGAGAAGTGGGGAGAAAAGGCCCCCACAGGCAGGTAAGTGCATAAACACACAACACAACATTTGTCCATCCCATGGAATGCGTTCCCCTGGCCCCAAAGTACAGTTGTGCTGACTGTCCCCACAGTGGGAGGGTGCTGCCGACATCAGCTGGAAATCCGATCATTCACACACACACACGTATACACACGCACACACATGTACACTCACGAAGGGAAGAATTGCTACCCCTCCTCCAGACCCAAATCCAGACCCCAGGATTGTCTCCGGCCCATCTCCAGCAAGGCCCACACAGCACGGCCTTGCTAGAACTTGCCCCGCATGGGCAGGGAGTCATGCTCTCTGGTTCTGAACTCTTGCCTCCAGGAGCACCTGCCCAGGGTGGGGACCCTGGCAGTCACCGCCTCCCAGCACTGGCTCTGCTCCTCAGACTACACCAGCCCTAGGAGGCTCTGCTCTCTCTACGTGAGTGACCCCCAGCCTGGGTTCTGGTCAGAGTGGGTGGGGGAGGCCCTCAGTGGGATAGCCCCAGCCTGATGTAAAACGAGCCTTCCCAGCTCTGCCTTGGCCCCCACCCAGTTATGTCACTCACCGGGACTTCTGCCCCACTTCCAGTGCCCAAAACCTCGCTGTCATTCACAGCCCTGCATGCCCGCAGTCCACGTGTCACAGACACCAAGATCCAGCAAAGACCCCCACAGACCAGTGCACCAAACACTCAGGCGAGGGAGCTCCTTGGCAGAGGCCTCCTGGCAGTATCCCAGCCTGGGCAATGTCCCAAGCAGGGCACGGTGGCAGTGCCAGCCAATGCACCCCAACAGTCTCCAGGCCCCTGCAAGCCTCACTGCCCCCTGGCCTGCCCACCATCGGGCATGTGGCAATCCTGCCGCTGCCGCTGCGTACCTGGGCTCAGGCACACGAGCAGAAGTTGGAAGGCTCCTTGAACTCCCATGGCTCTAGGTTCCGTGTTTCCTCCGCCTGGGCTGGGTATCCCTGGGGCCGATGGCTGGGGGGGGGGGCCGGTGGTAATGAGGGTGTGGGGACTGTGGAGGGGGAGCTGAAGCCCAGACACTGCCCGGGGTGGCAGGAAGGTGCAATGAGTGCTCCGCTGGGGAGCAGCCGGAGTTATTTCTATGGGAGGGAGGGGGCCTGGTCCCCGCCTTGGGGAGGAGTCCCTGGAGTCCTAATTAGCGGGGTGACAGAGTGGCCTACCCAGGCATTACCCAGCCCGCACCCAAGCTCTTCCCTATCCCGAGAGTGGCGCAGGGTGGCCAGCGGGACTAGTAATTAGGCACCTGTTAAACTTCCACTTCCTCCTGGCCCCATCCTCAGGGTGACAGCAGCTGCCCCATTTTACCGCGTCCACAGGACTCCCGCACCACTCATTTGCTACATGCTCCCTGGGGGAAATGGGGAAGAGGAAGGAAACCAGGCTTGGGGAGCAAGGGTACCCAGGACTGGTCAGATGATCACTGGTGCCCTCCTCCCCTCCCCCCACTCAGTGCAGCCTCCAGCAACCCAAATGGTCACCCTCCAAGTATCCCTAATCCTGCAGGGGGATCCCAAGAAGCAAAGCACAGGGACCGCCCAGGATGAGGTCTATGGACAGGGTTCCAAAGACAGCCACCCTGAGGTGGAAGGAGGACCCAGGCCTTTCCCCTGGGTCTCAGACCCTTCAAAGGCATTCAGACCTCCTGAACTGGAATATGCTGGGGAAGGAGTATGTGCCTGTGCATACAGGATCTTTCCCTACTGTCTTTTCTAGAACTGTGGCCCTATACCAGATATAAGGTCATCTTGGAGCATGAGAGTCCCTAAGAGATGGGGGTGATTGGGTATCCCCCCACCTCCCACACAAAAGGAAAACCAGTTCTAAGGCCTGAACCAAAGGGGTCAAGTGTACGGAGGGAACTAGGTGAGCCATGGGGTGGGGGAGCAGCAAGGGTAAAGGAGTTGTTATAAGAGAACAGCTCAGGAGGCCAGGAAGGGGGTTCCTGTGTTTCTCTAAAGGAAGAGCCCCACTGTGTGTCTTCCTTTGGGATTTGGTGTCTTGCCTCCATGTGCAAGAAGGGAGAACAGGGACCATCATCCCCTAGAATCTCCCTGGGATGATTCAGCCCATGCAGCTCTGGGCAGGTTGGGGTTGAGCTGGAGAGGGTCCTGGCACATAGAGGGAGAAAGGGGAGCACCAGCCTTTGCTGGTTGGTTTGGGGGTCCTGGAACAGGCCTTGTGCTTCCCTGGACTCCAGGGCTGCTCCCACAAGTGGGGGTTGGGTCATGAGTGGCCCAGTTCAGCAGCTCCATCCCCTCGAAGGAGTCAGGACTCCTCCCACCCCTGACATGGGGCACAGGCAGGGCATGGGGGGAAGAGGCTTGAGGATACTGAAGGTCCAGAAGATGCTGCCAGGACCCAGCCCTCTGGAAAAAAATAAGAACAAGGAAGCACAGGGAGTCCACGCACATCTGCATTCCGGCCCCCCGCTGCACATCCAACAATAACAGGTGCCAAGATGTACACAGCGAATATCCATATTTCCTTATTTATTTTGAGGTTTATGGGTAGCCCTGCGCACTCCAGACAGCAGGGATCATTATCCCATCTTTACAGATGGGGAAATAGAGGCTGGCAGCAGCATGTGGCTCCGTCCAGGTGATGATGCTGGGGCCTGGCCAAGTGGGGGCACCTGGAATCCTGACTCAGGCCAAGGGCCTGACAAGGGCCTGTGACCCATTGTATAAGCACACCACCTTGAGGAGTCACGTGGACAGTGAGTGGCAGGTGGAGGGGAGAGCAGAGGACCAGGAAGAGGAGAAAGATAAAGGATGAGGTTGTGGTTGCATTAAACGGAGGTGTGGGGTGGAGAGCTTAATTGGGTTCTGAATTTTGGCTAATATTAGAGTCTGGGTGAAGGCTAGAGCTGGGATTAGTTTTTGGGTTGGTTCATTGGAATTATTACCAAGAGTGAGGTCAGATTTGAGAGTGGGACTGGAGTACAATTGAGATTAGAGTTAGAATAGCAGCTACAATTTAGGTTAGGGTTTATTCCTTATGATAAGGAATAAGGATAGGGCTTTCATGTCACTCAGAGTCAGGTGAGAAAATGCAGTTAGAGCTAAATTAAAGGATGGATTGAGACTGAGTTCAGATTTGAAGTCATAGCTGGGTTAGAACTGAGTCTGGAATACAAGTTAGAATAGGCTGTACTTAGGAGCAGAGGTTAAAGTTGTATGGACGGGGGGATTCATGGAGATAAAAATGAGGTTTGCTTTATTACATGGAAGACCTCAGCCTCCATCCACTAAATCCAAGTTTGGCTAGAATTTTCATCCTTGTTCTCGGAGAATGCAGAGCGTATGTGTTAACTGGAGTCCCAAGATTTGGGGGACAGTTCCAGATGCAAATGCACCAACCTGAGCCATAACCAATGTAATTGCTGAAATCCTACTCTATAGCCAAGCTCACCTCCTAGTCAAGGGCATCTGGGGAGGGAACACAGGAGGCTATTAGCAAGGAGAAGTTTTGATGCCAAGTTAAACCAGGAAATGGGATCTGTCAAAGTTCTCCTGAGGGAGTCCTTTTTCCTAGGAAACTGGAGTTGGATAGACCCAGAGTCTAGATACTTCTAAAAGAGCCACTTTTGAGAGCTCTACCCTGGAGCACCTTAAAGCCTCAAAAGCACCATCACAGTTCTCCTTTCACCCATCGCAAGCTAAGTGCCACATCCTTGCAGTTTGGGGCTACAAAGGCAGCACCAGGCTTCCTGTCCTTGTGTCCTGAAGGTCGTGGGGTGAGGGGAGGGTGGCATGGGAACAGCTTTATCCTCACAGTACAGGTCCAGCCTTCAGCCTGTTTGCTTTCTGGACTTTGTCCTCAGCAGAGAATGAAGGCCCATTCCTGGGGACCCTAGCCCAGCCCAACCCTTCCATCTCCTTTCTCTACCCAGTCTCCACCCCAAACACTTCCCCACCCATTTCCTTTACTGGACCCATAAAGGTCTGGACAAATCCTGGAGATTACTGGGGTCCCCCAGGGAGAGATGGAAACAGTGTTCGATGAAGGTGCAGAGACACAGGTGGCACTCAAATTGTGCATCTGTGGTCAGAGAGAGAGGAAAAGAGGAGAGGCCTAGCTGTGATCTGGGACTGAGCACACAACCTGCTAAAGGGCCCCCGCTTTGCTCAGAGAAGTCCACACCTCTCTCAGGAGACTGGCCCTGCTTCTGCCACACCCCAGGGGGGCAGGAAGTGTTATATTTCTGTCTAGTCTAAGAAATCAAAGATAAAAGTTAAAAAAGGCATGGACAGAGACAAGAGGGGAGAAGTGGGACAAGGACCCAGAGATGTTTCTGAAATGGGGGTGCAGTCCCACTTCACAAAATTCTGGGGAAACAGGCTATGGCCTCACCCACCTACCTTTCCTCCCCAGGGCCTGGGAGGTGGGCTTATGAAAGGCCACAGCCAGAAGAGGGGGTGGGAGGTTCCAAGGCTCTACCGCATGTCAGGGAACAGGGACCACACAGACATGGCCACCAGCAGGTCAGGCCATCTGGATAGCCCTGCTGTTCCACCAGCTCTCAACTTGGAGCAATGCCAAGTGATGCAATGGAGGAATGAGAAAAGTGGAAGCTTTGTGGGGGCCCAGAGGGTTGTGATGGGAGAATGTTTAGAGTCAGTTGTAAAGAGAAGTATGAGACTCTTGCCTGGGGTTCAGTTTCAAAGCTGGGTGTGTTAGGAGCTGAGACTGTGATGGGATCCAGGCCAGTGGGTAGGGACCTTAGGCCCCACCTTCCCAGTCTAGGATTCCTGCTGATCCAGCTTAGAAGAAGAGGACAACAGGAGGGAGCTTGGGTAGGTCTACATCCCTCCTGACTCAGACCACTGAGAGCAAACAGTACCAAAATGTCCCTGTCCCCATCCCTGAAAGGGTTATCACCCCACTTATTCATCAGCAAAGCCCCAGAGTAAAGGGTCCTGAGCAAAATTTCTGGATCCAGCTGTCACCAAAGTGAAGTGGAGCAAGAAAGAATGAGCTGGTGACTCTAATCATTCTCTCTTCCATCTTCTCTAGGAGTATTTACTCTCTGATTTTGCTGATGATATTGGGTCAGACAGTGAGCTTCTGGGGTGTTGGCAATAATTGAATCCTTACCTGGGTGTTGCTTACACTGGTGTTTCATTAGTTAATTATTGTATTTTGTGATACTGAGGGTCTCTGAATGCCAATTTCATAAGAAAATTCCCAAATGCCATTTCTCTCATTTAAAAAATGAAAAATGAAGCATATTTTAAAAAAGAAAAGGATGAGCTAATGAGGAGTATTTGAATTCCTGATGACAAACTTAGGAAGCATTCAGAGACCCTGAAGACAAGGGGTGTCCCCTTTACCGGGGGAGATCAACCTAACTGTGGATCTGTCACCTATGCCAGAGCCAACAGGACTTGTGCTGGCCCTGGGGAGTCTAGGAAGGAAACAGAACACCCAGTTTGGGGGGAAAGTGGGGAGAGCCAGGAACAGGGAGGCATCCCACAGCCTGGGGAGCTTTGGGGATCGGCAGCTAGGGGCCTAAACAGAAGTCTCAACTGATGTACCTGGACAGTGGGGGATGGAGACAGCATGTCAGTCCTGGGGACATGACCAGGGCACTGAGACAGACCCTGGGACTGTCCACCCAGCCCACCAGCCCCTCTTCCGATCCCCTCTCCCATCCACCCCCCTCAACTCCTCCTTCTGAACATCTTCTGGAAAAGGCACCTAAAATCTCCACTTGCTTTGAGGTCATTTTTTCCCAGCCCACTGACCCCTCAACTGGCTCAGTAGGCTTAGAGCCAGTCCTCTGATGGACCTAGCACTCAGATTGGCAATGCTGTGCATGTACAGAGAAAGCTGAAATGAGTTCACATACCATCCTGTGGCACTCTGATCTTTGAAATCTTTGACATACACTCCAGGAAACTGTGGTGTCTGCCTAGGGGTGCCCCCAGCCTGCCTAGCAGGGAATGAGTTGTGTGTCTGATTCCCCAAGAAACTGCTCAGCTTCGTGACTCCCTATGTTTGTTTCCCTGTTGCTGGGGCGCTGGGGGAGGGGAGAAGCCAGTCAGGGAGGTGAGGCCAGAGGAGGTGGGGCTCCCAGGCCTTGTACTCTGCCAGCCAGCAGGAACAGTGGCCCAGTCCAAGGGACAAAGTGGAAGTTTCCCCATTTTCCCTGCTTCTCCCAACAGCTTACTCCCTGTGTAGGGTCTGCACACAACATCTAGGAGAGTATGGAAAAGCTGGACTTGCCTTGTATGACCCCACAGAGCAGAACTGGGGCCCATGGATGTGCAGAAGGCAGAAACTGACTCGCTGTCAGAAACTTTAAAGCATTAGGCTGATCTAAGATGGGCTGGGTTGCCTTTCAGGTAATGAGTACCCCGTGGTTCTATCTGTCCGGTCGTTTTTTTCACATTTTTATTTATTATTTATTTATTTATTTGTTTGTTTGTTTGTTTGTTTGTTTACTAGATCTCGTCTGGTCGTTTTTTTTCACTATTTATTTATTTGTTTGTTTGTTTGTTTGTTTGTTTATTTATTTATTGGCTAGGTCTCGCTATTTTTGCCCATGGAACCGTAGGCTCTCATTGCCCGGGGGGCCACAGACTCAAGCAATCCCCAGCCTCAGCTTCCCAGGTAGCTGGGATTACAGATGTGTGCCACCACACCCAGCTATTTTTTTGGAACTAGGTCTTGCTACGGGCCCCAGGCGGGACTCGAACCGCGATCCCTAGCCCCGGCCGCTTCATAGGCTGAAGCTTACAGGCACAAGCCACTGTGCCCAGCCCTTTTTTCACATTTTAGAAGTAGATTCAAGCAACACAGTATCCTGATGCTTCCCACAGCCTGGGGACAGTCCTATCCCCCCAAGACCATGCAGAAAAGCTTGATCTGGATAGTATCTCCTGATCCCTTATCCCACCCAGCCCACTCAACAACTCTTTCTGGGTGTCTTCTGGAAAAGACACCCAAAATCTCAATCTGCCTCAGGGACATCAAAGATGTTGGTGAATCTGTCTCTTCCCAGGAGGACAGGAAGCTCTCAGGAGAAAGGCATCTCCTGGTGGGGGGAGGGGTGTTAGGGAGGTGAGGGGGTGTAGCAGAAGGGATGTTTTTCAAAGCTGGTCAAATCCAGAATCACCTGGTCTTTTCTGGGACTCAAGATTTCTATGATGTTGGAATGTAACCCTAGTTTGGTTTGTCAAGAGAGCTCTCCGAATGTGGGAGCGCGCAGAGAGAGGGGTTGGTCACTGGGGGTGAGATGGGAATGAGATCCCTTTCCCAAGAGAAAGATGAGCTCCTGTGATTTGATGCCTCCTCTGCCCCTCAAAAACCAGCCCACCTGATCCCCAGGAACAACCAGAGCTCTCCATTGCCCCTCCTGGAGCTCAGAGTGGAAATAAACTGTCCCTCCAAGCCAGGATGAACCACTGTCCCCACAGTCGCTCAGACTCCCTGCTGCAGGAGAGAGGAAGGAATCCATGGCCTCTACATCCAGACTTTTCATCCAAACTCATATCCCCTCAAGATCACCTAAGCTTTTGCCACCCTCCTTATCCCAAAAGCCCCATCTGACTTTGAACTCTCTGAGCCCCTTTCATCCAAGCCTAGTCAAAGTGCTTTTACTGAGACCAATTAATGCCCTCTGTGACCCAAGTCATCAGTGGGGATGTGAGGCTTTCAGGAGTGCTGCAGGACACCCCAGCGCCCCACTGAGTCAGGGACAGCTCTGCCACCAGAGCGGCACTGAGTCATACCAACTGCAGCTGCTTCTGCAGCAAGTGCAAAGGCCCGGAGGCAACCTCAGCAACAGGTACATGCCACAGGTATGGAGCTGACCAAGAGCAGGGACACATCCCAGAAGCAGTTGCCTCCAGACCCCATTCAAATGCCATGGGTCAGCCCAATTAGGGGACCTTCTAGACCATACCAATGCAGTCTGGCATTGCCAGGACCAGTGGGCTCCCTTGAGCAGAAGTAGCCAGGCACCACACCATAAAATCAGCATCTTGGGAACTTTCTTTTCTTTTTTTTTTTTTGATGTAGTTGGGGTGGAGAGACTGGAATTAGGGCTTCAAACATTCTAATATCATTACAACCAAGACAAGGCATGGGCAGCACTCAATACTGCTCTACCCTATGCAACCATCCAGACCTTCCCTTCCCCCCCTCCTGAAGCTGAGCCTGGCTTGGAGGGGCAGGCACACAGCTTATTTCCACTCTGAGCTCCAACAGGGGCAACGACGATCTCCCCATAAGGAGCTCCACCTGCCCACTCGCAGGTTCTACCTCTAGATAAGACCAAAGCTGCTCTTCCTAGGAGTCTGCACTGGCTACACCTGGGGGTCAGGTGGACTGGTTTTTGAAGGGCAGAGGAGGCATTCGAATCACAAGAGAATTCTAGTTTTCCTCTTCTTTATTTCCAGGCTCCTCCCCCACCCTACAAGCTAGACTCACACTGTCCCTTGGGGTTCTGCCACCAGCACATAGCTTGACCCCATCAACCCTATTTCATACTGGGAAACTTCCCTATAATTACCCCACTGCCATTCAGAATGCAGAGGGAGGTTTATAAAAGATGCCAGGCTGACCACTTGACCTCAGATGCCGACTGCCTGCCTGGCTGTAGGAAGTTCCACTTGTAGGAACCAAGTTCCTGCTGAGAGTCAGGCATGAGGATGCCAGCAGGCTTCTCAGGAATCCAAAAGAAACTGAACCTCTTCCACACATGGGCCAGTTCTGAGAGTTCCTGGTGGGCCAATCTGAGGCCAGAACTCAGATCTTCTCCTAACTGGCTTTACATCCGTCTTTGAAGCAGACCTTTGCTCATGTAGACTACGGTGTCCACTCGCATGACCAGGCCACATCAAGGCAGTGCCACCTTGAGGCTTGGGCTCTAGCAGGCCCTCACCTGCTTCTTCAGCAGCAGCAGTTGAAACAAAGGGCTGCCCTTGCTTTTGACATGTGAACTTGACCTATTCTTCTACACATGGGCGCAGAAGTTAGCAATGGGTTTTTCTCGACCTGCTCTCCAGGGAAGCCTCGTCTTCTTCTAAGTGCCAAGGTGGATGACTTAGGTAAACCACGGGCACCAAGGGCCTTTCTGTATTTCTTGGGGAGAGGGTCTCCTGGAACAGGTAAGGGCTCCTTGGTCCCTACAACATAAATTGTGCAATCAGCGAAGCTCAGAGACAATCAGCAATTGTGCCAGCAACAGAATGGCCAAGGCCCTCAGTGGTACGGCCCTCTCTCCTGTCCTAGGCCAGGGACCACATCTTTCTGAGAACCCTAGAAAGGTACCAGCCTCCCCTGTAGAAGGGGTGAATTTGGGGTGAAGGAAAGAAAGCCTCTTCTCACACGGCTTGTGGGGGGCATAAGAAGGTGCTGGGGAGCCATTCCATGGAAGGGGAAGCACTGAAGCAGCCTTGCCCACTCTCCCTGGGCCCTATGAAGAGGATTCTTGCCTGGGGCCCTTGTAACCTGGCATTGTAAACACCCAGGACGCACCCAGCAGCTGTCCTCTGCCTTCTCAGAAAAGAAGAGGGGTTCTGGATTTGAGAAATGGAAGTGGTGAGAGGAGAGTATGATGATGGAGCAGGAAGGAAGTCTGTTCTCCCCAAGACAAACAAAAGCAGGAAAATTGCTCCATCCCTAGAAGCTGACACTTCAGTCCCAAATAGGAACCAGATCATGAAAATCCTTCCAAAAGGGCTGAGATGTTGTAAAAGTTCAATAAATGGGAGAGGGGTCACAGCTGGGGAGAAAGAGGCGCCAACTGGCACCAAAAAGACACTCCATGCAGTGCCCAGGAGTGTCGTGTCTAGAAAGTGCCAGCACTTGGTGGATGCTCAGTGAGAATGTGAGGGAGGAGTACTGGGAAGGGGAGCAGTGAGGTTAACTAATCCAAATAAAGATAGGCCTGGGGAACTTGCCTGTGGGAATGTGACAGACTGAGTTAAGCCTGGCCCGCAGAATGCAGGCAGCTGGGTTTGGGTGGGGGGCTGGGCAGCAGGAGAGGAACAGGATCTGGCTGTCCTGATGGGAATGTCGTGCCTCAGCCCTGCCTGGAGTTGAAAGGGCTCTGGAAGGAGAGATTGAGACAGGTGAGCCCAAGGTTCAAACACACACCCCCTACAGATGTGGGCTGAGTCAGAGGCCACTCCCCAGGGCCCAGGCCCGCTCTGAGTGCATCTCCAGCTCTTGGCTCCATGCCCTCAAATGCCACTGAAGTGGGCATAGATGGGGTCAGACAAGATGGCCTGAAAGTGGACACCATGGTGGCACCCCAAGGGGTCATAAGAGCCAGGAGACTCCAGGACACAGGGACCACCTGGTCTAGAAGGCACAATCATGAGACCCCCTCCATTCCTGTCTGTGGGCACCACACCCCACAGCCAGGTCTCCAGGAGCCTCATCTGTTCCAAGTCAGCCCCTGTTGTGACTACCAACCCACAGAGAGAAAACTGGACTGTCCCTTAGAGAAGTAGAATAGATTTAATCTATACAAAATATCTAGCTCGGCAGCAGGCAGGGTCCTTGAGACACTGGGCACAGGGGGGTACCCTTAGTTCACTGAGGTGGCTGGCAGGAGGTTGGCTTTGCGCTCAACTTCAATGCAGTACTTCTCAGGAAGGCCGGTGGCTCTGCAGGAGATATAGTGCAGGGAAGGGAAGTTGTAGGCTGGGGAAAGCTGCACCCCAACCCTGCTCCCATATCTCTCCCCCAACCATGTTCCTGTCAAGGAGTTCCTGGAGAATCAGGACCAATTAGGTCCAGATCTTTCTGTGAGTCTGGAGAAGCCCCTCCCCCAGCCCCAGTGCCTGGCATGATCTTTGCCCCCACCTTACCCCCAGTCCCACCCTTTGCCCACCAGCTCACCTCAGCTCTTCGAGCTTCTGCTTCTTGATGTCATCAATGCGCTCCCGCCGTTTCTGAGCCTCTTCTTTGAGGCGCCGTCCCTCCTCAAAGATGGCCATGCGGTCTTGCACCTGCTTCTGCTGGTTCTCTCGCACCTGGCACCGGAGCTCGTTGGCATGCTGCAAACGGCCCATGGCCTTCCTCTCCTCCTCTAGCCGCTCCCTCTCAATCTGCTCTCTCTGAGCCCTGCAGGAGTGACACGACTGTCAGAGGAGCCAGGCTACCCTGACCCAGTGGGAAAGTGGGACCTCGAGAGACCTTCAGTGGAGGAAGGTCTCTCTCTGCGAGCTGTAGGGACCACAGCCCTCTTCAAAGTCTGCCTCACCATCCACCTGGCCAGACTGGTCAGCTTCTTGAGCAGGTGAGCAGAGCTCATGGGCAGGCTTCAAAGGGCCTGAACTTGGCTGGATGGTCTGTGCTAGCTGTTTTGAAATTCCTAATTTTGATCAAAGAGCCCCACATTCTCCTTTTTCACTGGGGCCTGCAAATTATGTCGCTGGCCCTACGCCCAGTGTTCACCCACTGGAAACTTGTTCCTTCTCTCCCTGGATTCAAAAGCATTGTTTCTACTCTTGCAACAATGCATAACTCTTCTCCAGCTTGTTCTAAGATTTCTTTCATTCTCCCTTGCTTCCTTCCTCCCTCCTGCTAATAATAATGACAATACCAACAAACCCAGTGAAGGAAGGTGCTTCGAATGGTAAAAGAAAGGGCAAACTCTATTATGTTAGTTCTCCTCCATTGCTGGGAGAAAGAAGCCCAACCTCCTATCTCCAAGCAATCTTATTGATCAAACTCTGCATATTCCTCTTAGTGGTTTCTTCCCCAGGAATACTTCATGGAGCCTGACATCAGAAAAAGTGGCTAATCTAGACCAGACAGGCTCTGAGCTCAGATGAAATGTAATCACATCTTAGAGGGGATGCAGGAATCATGATCTGATATTTAACCCCCTCTCAACATAATGGAAAATAAAAAATGGAATGTAAAACTTGGGCAGGGCTGTCTCCCCAGCAAAGACCCCCAAAGCTTCACCTTCCAGAACCCACCACATGGGGTATCTCTTGATTCCCAGCCACACCTCCAAAAAGTCTACATTCCACAGCCTCCACAACTATTTGGAATGCACCCCTGACCAGCTGCCCTGTGTGCAAGACACTGCATCCACACCACCCAGTCACTGGCATGAGAGAGAAAATACAACAGTTTTCTCAGGCTTTATTGAGTGAAGGTGGGCGGGGAGGGGGAGACAAGGGACTAGTGTGTGTCACCAGGGAGCCCCTGGAGTGTCAGGCAGTTGAGAAGGGAAGGAGAGCCTGGTCATGTCACAGGTGGACTGTGGAGTCTGCCTGAGTTAGAATCACCTGGGATGCCTGGGCCTCAGCCCAGAGCAGCTAAATTGTAACTCATGGAGATGGAGCCTGGCATCAGGATTTTCTAAGAACCAACAGGCAGGGAGGTTGCTTCTTCCACAGATTGCTTGCTACAGGCCCCATCTGAAAGCAGGAAGTTCATATATAGGCCACACAGGCACCCAGGCTTCTGAAGCAGGAAAAGTGGGGTTGCCCGCCATGGCAGAGACGCTCTGCGCACTTGAAGACACCCTCTGTGTTGGCCACGTGGCCTGGAGACACTATGTCTAGATGCCAACCTAAAACAACAGGCGAAGTTGAACTTCTCCAAAGGCTGCTCTAGCTTTAATAACCAGCTGGTATGTGCGCTTCAGGCAAAGAGACAAATGGGTCAATGGCAAAAGTAGGACTTTAATTTATTTCCATTAACATTTATGAGTGCCAGCCAAAGACAGCACAGGCATTCAGAGGCACAGAGGCTGGGGAGGGCAGACATCTGCCAGGCAGTTTGGAGCCCAGGGGCAGAATCTTTGGGGACACTAAGGAAGCTCGCCTTCTTCATGGGCATCTGGAGACCATGGCAGGACCCTCAGGGGCAGGAGAGCTGTGAACTGGGGGTAGGCTGGGGCCACAGTCAGCAAAGGACCAGGAGCCTGGCTCTGGTGGGGACAGAGATTCTTGTGAGTCTGCTCAGGCTGGCCAGGTTTTGGTGGCTGGTGCGGCACACACACACCTCCCTGGGCCGATGCCAAGGAGGGCTGAGGGCTTGCAGACTAAGAAAGCCGGTCCAATCTCTGTTTATCTGAGCATAAGAATCCTCGATCCCCTCCCAGCTCAACTCAGACTCAAATTTTTAATTTGTTTGTTTCCTTTTGAAAATTCTGATCTTATGAATCTGGACCAGAGCACAGAGGGAGTCATCCAGCTAAGCCAGCACGGGCAGAGGGAGAAGAGCCCAGAGGGCCAGGTCGACGGGTGCAGATCTGAAGGAGAGAAATAGAGTGGCCGTAGTGGAGGCAGGGATGTGGACACTGGCCTCCACTTGTGGGTTAGAATTATCACTGAGCCAACAGAGGAAGCAAAAATCAAAGGATGAAGAGCTGGCAAGGCTAATAATACAGGAGAGGCCTGTCCCCCGTGTCCATATGTATAGGCAAGGACAGTCTCTCCTTCACCCCCACCTTTCTCACTGCCTCCAGCACAGAGCCTGGAGTTTGTGTGCTAATGTGTGTTGTGAGATGGATGACACAGCCCTCACTCAGAGCCTTGCCAATGACCCAAGGTCCATCCGAGTTCACTCTCCTAAGTCTCCCTTGCTGTAATTTCATCCTCACTCATAGGGGACAAGAAGGTCGGGAGAACAGAGGAACCAATTTATACTTCTACTGACACTTTACATCCCCAAGTCCTTATACACTTTCAGGTGCTATTTTCCAGTTTTCTAATCCACCATATTCTTGGCTCAAGTGTCTGAAATCATTCAAACATCCATCGATTTGAGTGACCCGCCAACCCAGTGAAGATGGATGTGCGTTTGTCAGCAGACCATCGGCTAACCTGCAGAAAGCACCTCTCTACTCAACAGGGACTCCTGCTACTACACAAGGAAGTCCTATAGGACCAGACCACACCCACACAAGGAAGGGAGCCCAGTCTAGTCTCCTACCGGAGAATCCTCTCAAACTCGTCGCGGTCGCGCTGCACCTGGACGGCCAGCGTGTGCTCCTTGAAGGCCACCTGCTCCAGCCGGCTCTTGCGCAGCTTAGCCTCCGTTTCCATCTTCTTCTGAGCATTTTCCTTCTCCTTCCGGCGCCACTCTCGGTCGGCCACTTCCTGATTCCGCTTGGCCCGTAAGGCATCCTGGGAAGGAAGAGTATGGGCCCATGAGGGGCAGAACCTGGGTCGCACTGAGTTCCCCAGGGACACCTCGCTGCAAGCTGACTCAGGCTGCCCGAGCAGCTCCACACATTCTTCTAGCTACTAGGTTCCTCTTCAAAGGCATAGGTGTAATTCCCATTGAACTTTCAGGTCAGAAGACACTCTGAGGTTGCCCCCTCTGGTCACCCCCTCACCTTAGCTCTTCACACCTTACACACCTCCGGGAAGCGCTGCAATTGCCTCTGCTTTTTAAAACTGCTAATGATGGAGTGAGTTTCCTCTGGTGATACATTTTGGTGGTTAGGTAAGGTCAAAAGGTCTTTTATGCAGCAACCCCAAAACTCTCTTGACACTGCAGCACAGAGTGCACTGCTCGAGCTTGCAACCCTCTGCACCGAGGCAGACACCCATAACTCTCAGCCTGTTGCCACCTGGACTGTTGAAGGAGCAGTTAAGGGAGAGGGAGCAGAAGGAAGCAGGTTACACAGCTACCTGCTCTGCCTGGAAATCCTGGACCTTCTCCTGCATGGCTCTCAGGCGTGCGATCTCCATCTCCTTCTCCCTCCGGATTCTTTCCTGCTCAGCCTCAAACTCTGCTTCTCGAGCCTGCCAGGAAGAAAGGCCATGGGAGATGCTCCCGCCACCCCCCTTGCAGAGAGATGCAGCCAGGCAGCCATCAATTTCCTTTGCACCCTTTGCACTGCTGCCAGGTTCCTCTCAAGAGGAGTGAAGTGACCAGCCGTGTGTGAGTATTAAGACAATTTGCATTCGTCAAGTGGCTCATTGTTTACCAAGTGCTTTCTAGCATGCTCTCCCAGTAGGTCCTTCACAACATCTCAAGGGCTGGGCATTGTAGAGGAAGAATCCCTGTTCATGGGGGTCTGGGATCCTGGCCAAGTGCACAGTGAGTAAGTGTCCAGACAGCGCTGAGTGTCAGGCCCTGAACCAGTGTCATGCACCTCCACCACATCGCAGACAATTTTCACACAGACAGGTCACTGGGCCAGGTTTCTAGGAGTAACAAGCAGGCTCCCCACTTGTCTTGTAAAGTGCAGTTGATGGAGATGATCGTGAGTCACTGGGCAAATGACCAACATGCTCTGGACGGTCCCACCGTGACTAGCAGATATCTCAGGAATGAACCATCAAAATGAGCTACCTTTGTGCTTCTTCAAAAGAACAGCCATGCCCCTAAATGTTTCCCAAACCTAGTTACCCAACTACCATTCTTGGACTAATTGCTCATGTTGAATAGGATCTTCCCTAAAGAATGTTCGTTCTGCCTATTCAGACTTCCTGGGCAACCCAACGCGTCCCCTACTCGTGAGTCACACACTACTGTGTGTCAAAGTTGATGTCTCTGTTCCACCTTGCCCTGGAGGGGCAGCTCTGGGGCAGGGAACTCCAAAGGCTTCCACAGATAACCTGTCTTTAGTGCTACAGACATAGTCAACCCTGGCTGCAAGCAGAGACCCCTGAAGAGCTGGGAAGGAACACTGGTTGCTCACGAGGCTATGTGTAAGTGCCAGGTCTGATCCCTTTGCCAGAGTCCAGCCTCCCCCAGCTCCTGCCAATTCCCTTCCATGCATGAAGATGTACTCCTCTCCTATTCAGAAATCTGCAATGATTCCTTATTATTCCACCGTCCCAACTCTGGTCAGGGTCAAGCATCCCCTACACCTGATCTCAGCTCTGCACCATTTCCACTACATTTTCTATCACAACCACCAGACTCAGTGGCAGCCTGCAGACCTGTTCACCAGCCCCTACCTACATGCAACTGGCTCATCATCGCCACCTTTGTCTGCTTAGGGAAATAGCTGCTGAGTTCCATATGGTATTCATAGGTCCTCCTGGTTTGGTATTGAACACACAAAGAAGCCTTCAGAACACTTTACATCAATCACTGACAGGTCCAAGGTTGTCCTCACCCATGCACGGCCCTTAGCACAGAGCCAAGCACAGGCTAGATGCTTGTAAATCATCACCATGCCTGAGCCATGCTCACTCCAGCCCCACCTCCTCACTCATGCCTGCACATCCCTGTACATTCCAATAAGAGGCCAAAGCCAATAAATAAGCTCATTGAGCTGTGGTTTGTATTGGCGTATATAGGAATATCAAATACGCTTTTTCAAGTGATACCCACACCCTCCCCCGTCATTAAGAATCATGACTATAGAGAAGTGTGATCGCTTGCCAGCATCATGGAATCCGGCACCGACAGGGGGACATGTGAAGGCTTAACAACCTCCCTACCACCTGTGTCCTTCCTTCTCTTTCGACATATACCATGCTTTACAGCTTTCTTTCACCTTCATTCCTCAAAACCCCATCACTCAGTTTTGCCCCAGGCATCTCCTCATGGCCTCTGCTCCACTGTGTGATACCAGGTTCACTTGTTCTTTCAGCTTCTATAGTATTGGAGTGGAAGTCTCTATTCTCAAGTCTCACACCCAGAGTGGGACACCCAATATAGGAATTTTCACAAGAAATTTATGAGACAGCTGACTCATGATGACTGGGCATGTAATTATTCAGGTCATGAGGAATCCACAAAAACTTCACTTTCACCAATAGTTTTAATTTTTTTGCCCTACCTGCACTTGACCCTCATCCCAGCTTCTAATCAGAGGTGTTAACAAGGATAATAACACAGTAATTTGGGTGTCCTCTGTAGGCTATTCTCTGTTAGTGAGCAAGTGGTCTAGCCATGTTGAAGAAGAAAAGAGGTCCAGGCCTTGAAATAAGGACAGGACTCAGGGAAGAAGACACGCTGCCTTCATGGGGTCCCCTCCACCCTTGGGCTGCCTCTCCCCAACACAGACAGGCCCTTGCTGCCAGGAGTCCCAGGTCAGTGTCCGGGCCCTACCATCTTCTTCTTGGTGAACTCCATCACCATCTGGTCAGCCAGCCTCTCCTGGGCCAGCAGCTCTGCCTTCTGCCTCTGGTTTTCATCATTGATGCGCTTAATCTCCGCTTGCATCTTCAGTTTTTGCTGCTGCCTTTGTTCCATGTCCTGTGAGCCAAAGGAAGAGAGCATGAGAGGAGACAGGACCAGCAGACACTGACCGAGCAGAGACAGAGGTGGAGACAGACCACCATCTCCAGCCTTCTGTCCTTGGCTGCAAGGGCAAAGGACCCCATGACACCCCTGACACAGCTGATTTTCTAAACTTCACAGTATCCCTCAGGATACCTAAGCCCTGTCCCTAATGGCTTGGTCCATGGCACATCCCTCCAGCCTGATTTTCTTCAATGTAAACCTATGGTTAAAATAATAAGTAATCATCCTGGTGGATGACATTTCTACTCATAGGCACTTTATATTATATAGATATGAATATCTAGATATATATATAGAGATATATAGAGATCTCTATATCTATATAGATATCTATCTATCTATATCTATATAGATATATAGATAGATATAGATAGATAGATATAGATATAGATAGATATAGATATATAGATATAGATAGATATAGATATATAGATATAGATAGATATAGATATATAGATATAGATAGATATAGATATAGATATATAGATCTCTATATATCTCATATATCTAGATATATATAGATCTATATATATCTAGATATATATATATCTAGATATATATATCTAGATATATATATATATAAACATGTTTCAAACCCCAAACCCTTAAAAGTTAGGCTTTGTTCTCTTCCTTGTACAGATGAGAGAACAGAGGCCCAGGTCTGAGTGACTTGCCCAGGGTCACTGTGGATGAGCTTGGAGCCTGGACTTTCTAATCAATTAGGATCCAGTCCCTGGAAATCATCCTTGATTTCCCCAACTCTTGGCTCTTCATTTCTGAACTCCCCCTACAGGTGAGACTGGTCTACCTCCTGGGACTTGCACACTGCCTGGTGGTTCTGCATTCATTTTCCAGGTGCCACCACCTGGGGATTGCATACTGCCTGGTGGTCCTGCATTCATTTTCCAGGTGCCCACTCTGTCCAGGTAGAGGACAGTGACCACTGGTCACATGCTTCTTGCCAACGGCGCACAGCCCAATGCAAAGAAAACAGTAGTCACTCAATAAATTGTCACCACATGAGACAGGTAGGGGGGCAGCATCTGAGAAAGAGAAGAAATTGTAGGCACAGAGAAAGGCATGAGTCATGGAGGTCAGCGTGATTTTGATTCTGAAGGACATACTCCCTTGTAAGAAAGGAGCCTTGATAAGACCATCTGAGTCCCAGTGCTCAGGTTCCTGTGAGTAGGGTGGTGGGGTCTGCACAGCTGCTCTCTCTGCCTCTTAATCAAACTCATACTCCTTATTTCACTCTACCTGGCAGCTCATCCCACGCCACTTGTTCTCATCACCCTCCTTGTCTCCAAAGATATTATAGCACCCTCCCCCTTACCTGCACACAAATCCTCCTCAGTTCAGCTCCCACTGACTAATCCCAGCAGCCCTGCCTGTCCTCCTCCAGCATGGTTCACTGCCACTTCCTCCAGGAAGCCCTCCAAGCCAGATCAGCCCCCCAGTCAGGTCCCTCACTCTCACCACCCATTTGCCATGCTGGCTCTCCTCCCATAGTTACTCTCTCATTCATGTTCCTCCTCTCCCTCCTTCCTACCAGTGTTGAATCTGCCAAGGCACCCCAATCCCACTTACCCCAAAGCTAAAGGAGCCTGACCTACAGCATGCATACAATCACATATTTATTCACTTACTGCTTCACCTATTTTTATTTGTTTTTATAAGTTGCTTTGTACATTTTCCAAGAAGCCAAAGGATTGTTCCTTATTTCTTATCTTTACAGCCATCTCAAAACAACCTCAGACAAATTGAGCTCCCTTCATTCTTTTGCATCTGCAGCTCTTCCACCACTGAGCTGGAGAGGCACAGGTTTCTACCTGAAATTACCTGATAACACTTCCTGGGGACTCAGGCAGGGCCTACTATAAGAACATTGAAAGCCCTGCATCCCTGCGATGGTGCTGACTCACAGGCACCTGGAACATTCCAGATCAGATCACCCACTCCCACTTATAGCCTGACTTTCATATCTCATTCTTCACAGCACTAATTCCCTGGACCTCTCCTTCCTATTCTTCCCCCTCATGGCCATGTTTCAGCCTCTGGGCCCCTGCTTCCCTTCTCACACCATCCACCCAAAGCATGTCTTCATCTTCCCTAAGTGCCCAGTTGGTCTTCCTCCCTCCTGTCCTCACACAGATGTGTACATTACAGGTACTTTGACTTTAAAGCCCTCTGACTTTAAAGCCACCCTGAGACCTTTCAGGGCCCTTATCACCCAACACCACCAAGTGTGGTGTTGATACACGACTGACAACTCAATTGACCATACACACAGAAGGAGAAAAATAAACCAGTGTGTGTTCACGAGCTAAATGGCACCACGAGCTAAATGGTACCACGAGGAACCACCAGGCAATTCAGCTGGAGCAAGCCTGCAAGTACCTGGCCTGATGTCCACACAAAAACACAAGCCTGAATGAAAGAATGAGGTAACAAACTCTTCCAGATCAAAACAGACTCCAAAGACTTAAGCCAGTGCTGGTGTGAACCTTGACTGGCTTGGAAAAAAGAAAACCGCTGGAACAATTGGGGAAACTTGAACTTAGATTGAAAATGACAGGATATTACATAATCATTAGATGTTTGTATAGGGGCTAGTGGAGGAAAGGTTGTATGATCCCTATCTGTAGACACGTGAAATAATTCCCTTTTCCTTCCAGAGCTGCAGGCGGAAGCATTTAGCAATCAAGCTTCAAGATAACCCCAACTTACTTTCCAATAACTTGACAATAACAAAATGTGTATAGATATTTAAAGAGATAAGCAACTAAGGCAAATTAACAATCATTAAACTAAACAATGATTAAGTCATCAGTGGGCATGGTGCAGTTCTTTCAGCTTTTCTGTGTGTATAAAATTGTTCAAAGATTTTTTTTTAAATGGAGGGAAAATATCATAATTGTCCCCAGTGCTGCCAGGTTCCTCCCTGTGCCGGGGCCTGGGGGGTGCTGCAATAGAAGGAGGCCATTTTCCCTGTGCTTAGGCCAGGCTGGGGCGTCACTCCTTTCACAATGCATATGCACACTAACTTTGTTTAGGCTACAGGAGAAGGGCTGGCTCCTCAGCACAGCCAGTGACACTGGGAGGCTCTATAGTTTGAAGGCAGTGACAGCAGGGAGCCTGGAGCTCAGACACCCCACTGCTCATCTGCAAAGTATTCGATACCCCTGGATAATTGAGAGGAGACTATAAAACATCTCTGTTTATCTGTGCCCAGCATGCAGTCATCTATTCCCTTTATGTGTCTACTCACATGAGTATGTCAGTCTCAGACCCCAAGTCCCTAGAAGGTGGGGACAGCATCTATCCAAATCACTGTCACCCCCAGGATGGCGCCAGCACCAAATAAATGTTTTATATAGCAATAAAAAGCTGATGGTGGTGATGTTGGGAAATGGGCATGTGCCTGACAGAACATCAGTTCACACCCCGAAACCCCAAACCATGGAGGGCCTCGCTGCTGTTACTGCCAAGCTTGGCATTCGCCCGCCTGTTACCCTGAGGTCCTCCTCGTGCAGCCGGTCCATGTACTCCAGCATCTGCTCCTTTTCCTGTTCCCGATGTTCAGCCAGCAAGGACCGTTCCTCCTGGTTCTTTTCCATCTGCTCCACGATGTGCCGTCTTCCTCTGGGAGGAGACAGGTCAAAAGACCTCAGAAGTCAAGGCCCACTTGCTCTGCTCTGCCCTCTACCCAGATAACCCCTAAGCTAGAGGCATCTGGGTGACAGTTTGGGGAAGTGCTTCCTGCTCAGGCTATACTGCGGGACTGAGACCATAGCCCTGTGGGGTAGGTGCTCTCTCTTCTGAGCTCCTAGTTCTAGGGCTCTCCCTTCTTCATTTGTTCACCCCAGAGTGTACCCCACATCATACTCCACTTCCCTCTGTCAGTCTAAAGTCCCCTCCCCTCCCCCCAAGACTTCCCGATGGACCAGAGGAGGGCTTGCCATGCCGCTTAGGAGTTCTACCGAGTCAGACACCCCCGACCTCCCCTTCTCTGGGGCTCTGCTCTCACCCCATGAATCTAACCTCCCACCCACCTCCCAGACCTAGTTTCCTAGCTGGCTTTCCAAGATCCTAGCTCATGTTTTCATCTGTGATGGACAGGCTACATTTGGGAAAGCCTCTCTGCCAATGATGCCCCAGTCCTACAGTAATAAAGCAGAGAAAACAGATTCTACGTGTTGCCAGGGGCAGCTTAGGTGTTATTGTGAGGTCTGGATGCATCCAGACCCCGTGACACCTGAGTAGGGACTGGGAGTGAAGACACAGAACCTAGGGGAAAAGAGCAAAGTGAATCTCCAGATGGAGTGGCTTCATGACTCCACATGAAATAAATAGCAATAGTGAGTAAAAAGGGGGTCTGCAGGGCCGGGCATGGTGGCTCACGCCTGTAAGCTTCAGCCTATGAAGCAGCCAGGGCTAGGGATCACGGTTTGAGTCCCACCTGGGGCCCGTAGTGAGATCTAGTTCCAAAAAAATATCTGGGCGTGGTGGCGCACGCTTGTAATCCCAGCTACCTGGGAAGCTGAGGCTGGGGATTGCTTTAGTCTGTGGTACCCTGGGCAACGTGAGCCTGTGGTTCCATGGGCAAAAATAGCGAGACCTAGTCTCAGAAAGAAAAAAAAAATGGGGGGGGAGGGCGGTCTGCAGGTCTGCACTCAATAAAAGGACCAGCACAAATCATTAGAGCTGCCTAATGAGACAGAGATTTTTCCCTTATTGGAGCTGTTTATGCAGAAGATGAAGAGCCACTTAGCCATTAAATAAACGTTGCTGGGGAGTCTACTATGATCTGCCTGGTACACGATGTGAGAGCAGAGCCCTGAGAATGCCTATGTGCTGTGCAGCAAGTCATAGCAAACCAATCAAACACTGGACCTAAAAAATGTAATGGACTAAGCCACGAAGATTCTTTCAGTAAAAAACAGGATATTTGATTGCTCCAGGTCAGAGCATATATCAGGAAGTGATCTGGGAGACCTGTATTGCCAAAGATAGACACATTCCTTCCAGTTTTTGAGGGGTTTCATAAGTGCGATGCTTTGCTCATAAGATTGGAACCATGAGCAAGAGTCGATTATAATAGCGCATAATTAAGACAAATATCTGGGCAGCAACACATCACCCCTAAAGCCAAAAAATCCAATGACATGTTTAGCCCTGACCCTCTTACCCCTCATGATAATTACTGTAGATGGTTTTCACTTTCCTCCTGGCCCTCCTACCCCCTCATGATTGATGTTCCAAACAATATTTCCATCAATAAAATACAGTTAGGATCTTGCTACTGGTGAGCAGATCTACCACTAGCAGTCTGTTCCACGACTCTCTACCTCTTCTTTATCAGTGTGTTGTAATATTCATGAACCCTGCATCTATATTTTTACCTTTAGGCAACACTGAGGAAGGAGAGGTGGGCCTCTCTAACTGTGGAGTCGTGAAGCAGCACAAGAAACGCTCCTGTGGTCCCTACTGGAGGTGGAGATGAATGGCACAAGAGAACAGAATACAGATGAGGGAGGGCTGCCATTCAGGGTGATATTTATAGAGGCAATTCATGCACCGTGTGGTTGGTGTTCTAAATCGGGGACACGATGACTTACCTGTTCTGGGACTTGTCCTTTTCTGCAAGATGAAGGGGAATAAATTTGTTCATTCTAACACAGACTAAGCACCTACTACAGGCCAAACACTCCACAAGGCCCAGGAGTCACAGAAATGAATAATAAGGGACCTGTCCTCCACAAGCACATGGAAAGCAGAGAGCTGGTAGACAGGCACAGAGAAGAGGTCACTCAGCCTGCCCTGTGAAGTAGGGAGGGGGTGGAAGGGGAAGGAAAGGGTGGCAACAGGAAGTCAGACTTGGAAGACCTGGCACACTGGGGGATAAGAAGCAGGGGACTGGACACCACATGGTGGGAAATGTGGCCAAATTGAGCCAGACTGAAGCACCAGGACATTCCTGGAAAAAAGCTTGAGAAAGTCTGTGGTTCTATTAATCACTTCTTAAATGTTTGGTGATAATAATAGATGGTGAAGACCTTTTCTCATGTGTTCCCTCTTTGTGAGTCTGCATGGGCCTCAGGACACTTAAAATGACTTTGAGTGGAGATATGAAATGTATATATATATATAAACTATTTGATTATAAAAAAAAATTTTTTTAAATAATAAAATAAAATAAAAAAAAAACAAAAAAAAAAACAAAACAAAATAAATTAAAAAAAAAATGACTTTGAGTGGGAGACATAAAGCCACCACTTTACCGGATTCTCTCCTCCCTCCTCCGCTTGTCCAGTTCTTCCTGCCTCTGGACGGACTTCTGCCTTTCCACTTCCATCATCTGGTCCAACCGCTTCTCCTCTGCATCCAGTTCTTTTTGGATCAGCTGCTTCTCTAGGATTTGAGCATCCCGGATGGCATGGCACTTGGCATTAAGGATGAGCTGGGAGTAGAAATGAAACAGAATGTGGCAGTAGGTCTACCTATGAGGGCAGGGACTACCCTATGGGGTCTACCCATTGGAGGTGAAACTGGGGTCAGGCTTTGTTGAGAGTGCTGGACATGTGCAAGCCACCCACAAGCCCAGAAAGGCACATGCATTCTTCCATCTATCCTTCCCCTTAAGGGAGCTCAGCTTTAACACTTCCTAAGCCCCAGCTAAGCAATGGTCTATGCTGAAGGGAGAGACCAAAACAGCCTCTTCCTGGGCATTGGGCCTGGTGAAAGCAAGGGACCCTTCATCTCTAAGATTCGTGTGTGTGTGTGTGTGTGTGTGTGTGTGTGTGTGTGTGTCTATGTGTGTGTGTACATAAAATTTCCAGAAAACTTCAAAGGTTCACTATCCCCCCTATAGAATCATAAATTCCAACTTAAGATCCTCTATTCCATTCATCAGAGAAACTACAACACTGGCAAGCCACTAGACTTGAAGCAGAAAGAGCCCTAGGTGACATAAAAGGGACCGAAAAACCATGAGCCACCAGTGAGAACTACAAAGCCAAGGCTCTGGAAAATAAAAGCAGGTCTCTGCAGAGGGGATTTACCCAAGAGGCCAACATGGAGACAAAGGGTTGGGAGTCAGTATTCCATTTGATTGGGACGTGAATCACACGCAAATGAGCAACAAAATGAAATCAAATGAGCCTCTAGTCCTTGAGCTTTTGCTACAGGAAGCCCTTTGGGCACTTCAAAAAGAACCCAGTCACTGAGACAGCCTATGTGGCCAGAAGTGAACCAGCAGGGTAAAAATCTACAGTAACATCTTCATATTTATTTATCAACCCACAACTGTCAAAGCTTCACTCCCATATGTTTATTTCTTTAACCCTGCTATTTATCATTCTGCTAAATCATTGTAACACCCCCATCTAACCAATGAACCAAGAAGCTCAGAAGAGTGACTTGCCCAAGGCCAACACAGCTTGACAGGGTAAAGTCTTCCTTAAGCTCCTCCTACCTGTGCCTACCTGTGCCAAAGTCACCCCCGCCCCCTGCCATCTGCCACTCTCCATCCCATGTCTGGCCTGTGAGAAGAGGGTGGTAGCAGAGTCCAGGAAGGAAGGAAATGCTGGCCCACCTTGCTCATGTCTTTGAGCTCCTCCTCCTGCTCCATGCGCAGCTTGCTGGCTCTCTGCAGGAGGCCCTGGGCCCTCTCCTTGGCCTCCTCCTCTAAGTCACTGAGCTTCTTATTGTTCCTCCAAATCATTTCCTTCTGTTTCATCATCTTCTTGCGGGTGGTCACTGCATCCTGCAGGAGACAGGTCTGGATGGTTGGGGGATCTTCCCTATGATCTGCACCCTGAGCACCCACCCAGCCACCACAAGGGAGTCCCGTGTGTTTTGCTCACCATGCTATGAGGACCCCAGCAATTCTCAGCCTGCCCCTTTCTCACTGGTCTTCACTCTACAACACTCTTCATGACCACACTCATACCGCCTCCCTAGTTAGAGTCCCCATTTGCAGAGACCAATCCCAGAAGGTTAGCTACCACAATGGCTTCCTTCTCTTTCTTGAAGTTCTGCTCTCTGGCCTCCAGTTCCTCTGGTGTCAGGACTTGGGATGCCCATTTGATTCGCTCAAATTCCTCAGGGCTCATGATAAGGGATTCCCCAGAGGGGTCCTTAGTGGGAACGCTGGCACCAGGAAAAACAAAATAAAGATTAGGGGGAGGAAGAGAGGGAAGGATTCCCTGGCTCTCCCCCCTCATCACCAAAACTTGAAGAGGGGAATCTCAGGGATGGCAGGAGGAACCACAACTGCATATAGGTACATAGAAGAGAAGGCACAGGCAAGGCTGGGGTGGCGCTATGGTAACAAGGAGATATTTTAGGGTATTTTTATGAAAGGTGTGATTCATGCCACCTCCTTTGTGCAGCCATCCCTGATACTCCATGCACAATCTGCCACTCTCCCCAGTGGGTCCAGTCAACTCTTCCTCCACCAACCATACTCCTCCCCACACTTGCATTAGGGCCCTAGAGACCCCTCCTCCTCCATCCCTCATACTGTACCCACTTCCCACATCCATGCGCCAGCAGGTCCGCACCCCCTGCCAATCACTCCCTCTCCTGGACGCGGCCTTCTGACACAGGCGGCCTGACCTCACACAGCACTTGACAGAGTGAGAACTCAAACAAGCTGATGAATTGAACTTTAAAAATAGATTATTCCTCATGGATGACATAAAAAGGGCAAGGGGACGCCAGACAAGGATGAAATGGATGCTGCTGAGAAACCTAAACATCCCTGTCCATCCAGCCTGGAGAGAAGCTTTGAACCCTAAATATTAATTAAAATCTCTGATCAACAGCAGTGGGAGACGGGCCTATAGACCTCTCCTTTCCAGCTGCCCAAAGCATTCAACAAACCAATAGCTAATTATAATGATTACAAACAAATGACAGACATTAATGATGGAGGCAGGAGCAGGGGGGTGGGAAGAAAGCGGCTTCTGGGTGGGGCACTTTAACAGGCACCGGCAGGGACGCAGTGCTGGGCAGGAAGTGAAACCCCATCTAATAAAATGGGGGAGGGGGTGAGTGAGTGGATATTTGAGGCTCAGCCAAGATCTCGTGGGGCTTCGATGACGTGATCCCAGGCACCCACCACTCCAAGGAGCAGTCCAGGGGCTGCTGGACTGCTGACCACAGTGTTCAGAGGCTGCAACCATGCCTGGATCCTCAAGCCTGCCTTTCAGTTCCAGGCACTGCAAGGATTTTCTGGAAATTTGAGTTTTGAGCTAGGAGAGCCAGAGTCAGAAGAACAGTTTCCGAGAATAAAGAGCAAAGGCCTGACCAGCCTGACCAGCGTTCATGTATGTTTAGGGCTCAGTGGGCCTAGAGTCCCCAGGAGGGGCCTGGCCAACCCTGGAAGAAGCACCCTGAACTAGTTCCAAAGGACTTCCCAGAGCCCTGGGGAACTCCCCCTCCTGGTTCAGGGCCCTGGAGAAGCCAAGGGCTAATTAGGCATCAGGTTCAGCTCCTCTTCACTATAGATTCTCTCTGCAGCCAAAGGCAATGATACAGCTGGACCATTCCCCTTCCCAAAGGCATTACCGGGGGCTCAGAAAGAACCCCAGGGCACCTTATCACACCTCTCAGTTCTGCAGCAGCCAGAGATAGACACTGAGGTCTAGGGCAAGAGCAGTACCAGACTCAGAGGGGAAGGAGAGACAGAAAAGACAAAAGCCAAGCTCCTAAACAAAAAGGGGTGAGCAGGATGCAGCAGAAGCAACAATGAACCTGCTGTGGGAGGCTCAGCAGAGATGTGACTAGATTGGGAAGGCCACGCGTGCCGGGCACTCACATGAGTTCCCGGACCAGATCTCGAGTGATGAGCTGGATGGTCTCCGGCTTGCGGTCCAAGGCCAGGGTACTGAGTGTGTTCCGAATGGCATTCCTATCCCGCAGCAGAACCACGGGGCTGTCGCAGTGAGCCAGGGACTGTGGGGACAGGAAGGACGACTGAGAAGAACGCACCTTCCTGCTGGTCAGTCTGAACATCGTTGTGACTCCCCCACTCCTGAGCTTCCACCTGGCAGGGGCAGGAGGCTGGGAGCTGAACTGCAAGACCACTGAGACCAGGCACTGAGAAACAGTGATAGACTGCACTTGGAGATGGCTGTGTGCTCGGTCACCACTAGCTCTTCTGACAACAGGCATCTCGATAGCCTAGGCAGCCAACCCAGGAGAACACTGGGTAAAGGTTGCCAGTGGGAATGTGCTCCTAGAACCACCAGGAATAAACACTTGGGGTCTCCAGGTTGCTGGGTTATCTGGTCTTGCCTCCTCCTTCTTCCATAATTGTGAAAGAAAAAATAATCCTCTCTTGGGCCACACTGTGGGTCTGAAATGACATGATCGTTGCAGACTCATCCAATCTGTGCTGCTCAGAATTTTTAATCCTAATCATAAATTTACTTTGATTCCCTCTACCCCCAACCCCAAACAGAGCCATACTGAGGAAGGTAGACATGGCTGGATGGCCTGGTGGAAGCCTGCCCACATGTCTAACATAGCAAGGAGCCGGTAAGCTAGAATTCAGCAAAAATTAGACAGATGAAATATGTAATTTAGAGGAAAAATGTTCTGACTGCAGGGCTTAGATAATAAGATAATGAAACCACTTATTTCAGAAACATTTGAACACAAGAGAATCTCATCGTTTTCCCTTAAAGCAGTGACTCTGCTCCCCGCTGGGGGCAGGGGCCGGCTGGGTGGCGGCCCTCACTTGGCACAGCCCGTCCCTGCGCTGCGCCACCTGCCGTCTGGCCTAGCCTCCACTTGGAGCTCTTAGTGCTGCCACAGGCAGCGCCTGCCCCCTGCCGCTGGACAGGCTCCCTGCACTCTCTCCAGCAGGAGCCAGAGGCCCGGGGCAGGAACACACATCCTTCTGAAGTCTGTTCTTTGCTAGCCACCAGAGCTGCTCCCGTTGCACAGACTCTTTCCACATCTACTTTTACTTTGACTGAGAAATGCCCCATGGGCCCAAAACCAAGAGTCTATGAGTGAAAGGGCATTCCCAATTCCCTTTAAGATGCCATGGGGCTGAGCTCATTCCCTGGAGAAAGAGGCCTGTCTTGAACCCTGGGGAAGTCTGTTTTGATTCACCTAGGATAGTACAGTGCAGGCTAAGTGTCAGTTCTCCTCTCCAGCCCACTTCAGCACTGGTGTGCCAACATTCACACCAGAGTTCACACCCTGATAGACATCTTTCTGCTCTGTTCACCCCAGTGCTCACACCACACGGGTATCTCTCTGCTCTTTTTCTTACCCCTCACTGACCCTCTCTTAATGTCGCATATTTTCTCTCCTTGCCTCTTTTTCATTTTGCCTACAGTCTTCATGTGAGCAAAGCTATAACAAGTAACACTGGCTCTCCCGCTGTCCACCGGAGGAGCTGTCAACTCTGGTCTGGTTGACTCCTGCAGATAAAAGCCTGCTCATTTCCCAAAGCCAAGCAATTGCTTTAGCTGAGCAGCTGGGAAAGGAGGAGGATTTGTTCTCCTTGAGTGCAGGGGGATGTGTTTTTCTGTGCAGCACAAGACCAGTGGCCTCAAATGCTTCATAGTGGGGCTCACAGAGGGGTTCATGCTGAGCTGCGGTGAACTCTGTGGCTGAGCCTCCCCTATGATGTTATAAGAGTTTCAAAGGCTTCAGAGCCATGAGGGATTTCTGGATGGAGGAAGCCTGCTCATGTAGGCCCACTAGGTAGTACAGTGTAACGGCTCAGTCTCAGAACCCCTGTGACTTGAATCTGAGTTGCTGGGGGGAGGGGGACATGCAGGGTACACAGTGCTGGCTTGGCCTGAGCAGCACTATTGGCAGCTACACCCTCGCTTGGGCAGGGTTACCTTAACGCCTCCAAAGAGGCTCTCATCCACTTGGGAGTTCAAGGCTTTGGTCCGGTATCGAGTTCTTGTCCTCGACCTGTTGGAAGTGGTGGAAGAGGAGCTGAGGTTGCCGATTGTGCTTAACGGCTGCAGGAAAAGATAGAAAGTTTGATCAATCAGTACCATGTGCTCTCTGGACCTGGGCAAGGTAAACACTTTTCCAGATCACACTGGGGGGAGGTGGGTGGGCATATGGGAACCCACAGAGAGTGCTAGAATAACCCTTCCAGTAGGCTAAGAGCTACAGGTAGACAACACCCCACAGAAGCAGGGGTGATGATTGATGACTGGGTCCACTCAGGTAACCCAGTCCACAATGCCCTCCATGTGGTTCTCTGGCTCCCCAAACTGTTAGGGTGCAGTTGCAAGTTTTCAACCACCTAGTATGTTCCCACATTTGGAAAGTTCTCCATCTAATGAGTTGTGGGAGACAACAGAAGCTGAAACACCAGGTATTTGCCCCACAAGCCTGGGTGAAGAACTTAGTCTTGACTGATTAGACCTCCAAGCCTAAGGGACAGGGAGACAGTCATGCAAGAAGAACACAGAGGAGTCCCCTGGCAAGAACAGACAAGGAGTCCCCTGGGGCAGAGCTGACAAGGGTACTGAGGACAGCATCCCACATCCTAAGCTTCAGAGTTGGGGCTGCAACTGTGCACAAGGGTCTTTGGCAGGTCAGTTCTGTTTGATTTTGGCCTTGGTTCAGGATGCAAGGCCTCCCTCTGTTCCACGTCTACTTTCCCAGCTTTGGTGTAAAGTCCATGAGCTCACCAATTCCTCTGAATACACTCCCTTCTATTTAAGGTAGAGTTCTGGTTTTGTCACCTCTAAGATCTCCTGTTAAGTCCCAAGAGGAGAAGTCAGTCCCTGGGATGCAGCTTCTGACGGACAATGGTAGTGGTGACATGTCAGCGGAACCCTCCTCTCCCACAGGTCTCCCAGCAGGGACATCTTGGGAGGAGGGGCTGTACAACATAGGTCTCCTGGCTTGGAATCAGCAGCCATCAGACACAGGGTGGACAGAACAGGTCACGCAGTCCAGCTCACTGAACACTGGACAGAGTGTTTTGAAAGCTCACTGACCTGCCAGAACCAACCAGTATCCTGAGCACCTGTACCACCTGTATCAGTTTTCATACCAAATTGGGCAATTATCCTATGTAGACTCTGTTCTTATAAACACCGGATGTGTGCCCTCCCCTCCTGGTCTGGCACACTGCAGAGATTCCATCCTCAGTCAGCTCAGATTGAATGGAAAAACCTGGATTTATTAAAAGGTAAATATAACCTGGGTGTGGTGGCGCACACCTGTAATCCCAGTTACCTGGGAGGCTGAGGCTAGGTATCACTTAAGATCACACAGTGAGACCTAGTCTCAAAAAAAAGGTAAATATAGCAGCCCCAGGGATAAGCTAATAACAGACTCTGCAGGATTGTTATCTGGGGAGTGGTGAGCAAATGCTCCTCTCTACCAAAATCAATGGCTAGAAACTGCACTAAGGTGACCCTGAGGCAAAGCATGGGGAGTAACTGGAAAAGAGCAAGTGGTGTGGGATAATGGGGGATAGTATGACTTCTGTGTCTGAGTAAGAAGGACTAGAGAGGAGGTATGAGTAGGCATGCATGGACAAAGTTTTCTGCATATTTAGGAAATCAGGGTGCCTGCACATAGTAGGTGCACAATACATATTTGATGAAAAATGAGTGAGTGAAACCAGGTAAGCAGCCCCTCACAGGTTCAGATCAGACTTTTCAGCTTCAGTGCTCTCAGAGGCCACCTGCCCACCCATGTGTGTCCACGTCTTCCATATTGCCTATGAGATCTGTACTGTGACACATAACAAAGGGCCAGAGTGAGGCAGTTATTGTTCAGCACTCATTTTCCTGTTTCTCCTCCAGGCTTCTGGGCTCCCTGCAGCAGCACTCCTGTTAGCCAGACTCCGGGTTCCCCAAGCCAGACAACGTTGCCTCTTTCCCACGCCTTTCTCCGGCTCCCGGTCAAGGGGAAGTCACAGAGACATTGAATTGCCAAGCCTGGAAGTCAGAAAGAACAGAGGAAGGAAAGCAGAGGCCCTAGAATGTGGCCACTGGGCAGGTAGAGGGAAGCACTGGGTTTAAGGCTGGGGCTGAGAAACCTCACAGGAAATTCTAATTTTGAAACCATAGCCTTATACCAGCTTTGCCAAGAGAAACAAGAAGGTTTTGGGAGATGACCATGTAAGAGTCTTAGGAAAAAAGGAAAAACCAGCAGAAATGGAAAGTTGGAGACCCCTGGGCCAGAGGCAGTAGTCAGGAGGTTCTCTCAGGGGGTGAAGCCCTGCTGTCTTTATTTCATGAAAGAAAGTAACTGAGTTATGTCCAGAGAGAAGTGTGTTCAGAGCTCCAGCAGAAGAGACAAGGAAAACTGGCTTTGATGACACAAGGGCTTGGGGCTCTGAGACAAGACAAAGATGTCAGTCCCGCTGCCCTTCCCAGCTTTGTGACCTAGCTCGTGCCAGGAACACAAGATCTCACCAGCCCAGGAATAGAGAAAAACCACTAGGGCCCTGCAGAAACTGCACCACAGCAGTTAGTGGGTCAAACAGATACTGATCTTGACTTGGTCATTGACACAGGGTGGTCCCCACAACATAAGATTCTAAGAAAGCAGATTATTAAAAAAAAAAAAAATGTGTTCCTGTGTCACTGTTTGTAGGAAGTAGGAAGATGGACTACTTGCAAAAACATTTAACAGTAAAATCAGGTGAACATCAACTTCTTAAAATGGTTCTTTGTAGTGAATCGTTTTCTGTAAAAGTCAGTAACCAGCAGGGATTGAAAACCACTTTTGTTTGAAAGTCAATCAGGACAGAGGGTGCAATCCTATGAAAGTACAGCATGTGCAGACCCAACCCAGGTGTTTGGTTCAAATCCAGGAGGACAGAGCTAGACAGAGTGGGGACAGGACACAGAGTGGCACATCCTTGGTATCCCTGCAGGAAGAAGGTGTGTTCTTTCCTGCCAACCCTTCTTGCAGGATGCTCCATCCTTCCTGCAGAGAGCTCACAGTAGCCTGCCCCACCCAGGTTCAGGCTTGGTTACTCCCAAGGTAGGGATGGTTATACCAGGTGCCCTGCCTTTGATTGCCTGATATGCTCAGATAACCTTTCCCCTCATAATGGACCAGGCTGGGTGCTGTGGGATGCCAGTGAAATTAATGCAGTTCCCTCTTTCTACATGAAGTATTGTTACTCATGGTATGGTACGCTTACCCCCCATCACATCTCCCCCACTCCTCCAAACACTGGACGCTAGTGAGTAGTAGTACAATACTATGTTCATACACGTATGCTCATACACACATAGATATCTACGTGTATGTACATACCTGTTACAGATGTACACCAGGCTATGTTATACAATACACATGCATATATACACTGCAACACATGTACGAAACACACATACACACATGCCTGGCCTGCCACAGGAGCAGAGGTTGCTAACTTGGTTCACAATTCTTCTAGATGTACACATGGCCAGTCTTGCCCAGCAGATTTCTGGAGGGCTCAGTCAGCAGCCAAGACCCTGCACTGAGTGACCCTAAAAGAGAATCCCTAATCTAGGTACGCAAAAGCTTGCCCATCTAGCCCACTACAATTCACTGCTTAATTTAGTCTTGGAAATATGAAATATTTAAAGCTGGAGAAAAAAAGTAATTCATATTTTCTGTGTGTCCTTAGATGCCAGGCTGATGCTGGACCCTCACAGACAGACTTACTTCACTGAGCTGATGAAGTGTGAGGAGCTGGAACAACATGTGTAATGAAACACATGTGAAGGAGAACCCCATGGCAATACTACAGGGGCTCCCCAGAAACTGGGAACTAGTATTTATTGAAATTTTGTTTATTTTGTAATTGACAAAGTCCTTCTAAAACCCCTATTTAGGCACCCTAAGTACCCCTGTGATTGTTGAACATAAAGCGGGTCCACAGGACACCCAAGTAACCACCTTTGCCCCCTGGTGTGCCCCCAGAAATGCTAAGGTTATTTTCTGTAACCCAAGTTTCCAACACCAATCCTCTCCCTTGTTCCTCAGGCAGTGATGCTTTCCTTATTGGAGCACAGACACCCATCACAGCTCCTCCCAGGCTTGAGACCCTTCTCAACCCTGTGGTCTCACAATCCTTCCCATGCCAGGGAAGAATAGGCCAGCCCCAAACCTCTGGGGAGCCTAGAGAATCTAGTATCCTCCACATTCATTCACTCATTTGCAAATGTTTGTTGAGTACCTATAGAGTGACCTGGGGCCCCAATGACAAAAGAGTCAGTTATGTGACTTTCCTATTGTCACTTTGCTAGTTAGTAGCAGAACAGACACTATAACTTGCTCTCTGACTATCTGACAGGGTTTTTTTTTTCCCTATCTCATTCCATATCCCATACAAACTCAGTATGATGGGAGAAGAGGGCAATAACCCCCCTCCCTCAATAAGCACCTTTTCACAATGTCAGTGTATACGGACTGAACCCCGCTTTCTCCTCAGGACCACCCCCCACCCTCTCAAGACTTTACTTGCGCTCTTTAGCGGTGTCTTCCCACCTCCTGGACCTTCTTTACTCCCTGACCCTCACCCAATTTCTGCCGCCTCCCAACTCCCCGCACTCCCGCCTCAGAGTCTCAGAATTCCAACTCCATTCAGGACACTGAAGGCCCCCAGAAAGGATCCCCTCCACTACCCGGTTCTCACCATCTCAGACGCAAGCCCTCACTCAGAGCCTCCTCTGCCCCAGCCACTCCAACACGTCGGCTTTAGGTGTTGACGCGTCGCCACAGCAACCAGGCTCCCGCGATCCAACTTCGGCCCCGCCCCTGGTCTCGCCCCTAAGCTCTGGCCCCTCCCCTACCACTCTGAGCGCTGGTCTTGTCCGGTGCTGTGAGACCCGAATCCCACCTGGTTCGGTTCCTCTTCACTTTGCTTTTGGGTCAGACCCGATCCTTCAAGGACCTGGTATGGTTGCAGGGATCTAACTGCTGCAGAGGCTCCATGAACTAGGCCCAGGGTCTCAGTTTTCCAAGACACCACCCGTTGCCATGGTTACGGTTGCCAGCGTCTGCGATGTGCCCCCCTAGTCCGGAGTGTGCAGACAGGTAACCAGCTCACAGCAGGAGGGGCGGGTTAGATCAAGGAAGGACCCTCCACCTGTCTCGTTTCTGGACGGGGTCCTAAAATCCACTTAGACCTGCCTGGGAGGGGCCGTTTCCAAAACCCAAGGAGGCCCCCCTGAAATACCAGAATTGGAATCCAGCACAATGATTTCAGGGACATGCCTTTTTGCGCCCTCCAGTTTGTGTGTACTATTCTGAGTTGGCTTTATGATCTTCCCAATTTGGCCTGGTCCCTGTTCCTCCTGCCTGCAGGGACAAAATTGAACTGACCTTAAAGTATGATGACCAGGTAAAGTATGAAAAAGTTTGCTGAAGCGCCGTGGCCTAAGAAACACAGCCTAAGGGTCTAGAAAAATAACCCATGACTTACTGTCTCAGTTTACTGGTATGTAGTCCAGTTTCTCCTTGAATATTTCTTAATGTCTGCCACATCAGGCCACGTGCTACCACCAATGATAGCACACCCAGAACACCAAAGCGTGTAAAGTGTATATAAACCCTTAACTCCCTGTTAGGGGTACTCAGCCTTTGGATATGAATCAGCTGAGTGCTAATTAACCTGCTTCTTGACAGCCCTGGTGTCCTTGTTCCCTGATTGCCTTAGCTAGGTATGGTCCTCATACCCTGAGTGCCTGTTTACAGCCCCATAGCCTGCCTTCCCCAAAATCACAAAGACTTTACCCCATCAAGTTATTTTTTTTTCCCCTCCAGCACTGATGTGTTGAACTATTAGGCCAAAAAGAAATGGAGATGATTCTGTGAGCTACTTGATACTCCCAACTTTTCCCAACCCTCACAGCCCCCTCCCTGTATTTCCTCAAACTGAACTTTGGGATTCCAAGTTATTTGCTGTGTCCTAACACAAGTTGGAGGAGTGGGACTCAAGCAGGTCTGGGGCACAAGGCTTCCCACAGGGCATGGAGAAAGGGAATAGTGACCTCTGCTTTTACAGGACTTAAGACAGCAGGCTCCACATTTCTTCCCTTGATCTCACTGCCAGATCCTCAGAAGGACAAAACTGTGAGTGGGGAAGCCCCACAAAGTGTCAGAGGTGGGCTCAAAGGGCAGGGAAAGAGGGGTAGTCCCCCTGCAGGGGCAGGCTGAAGCAGGGGAGGGGAGAGGAGCACACCTTCTGTCCAGCCTTGGCTTGTTCACCTTTGATCCTCTGCTGCTGAGAGGGCAGGAAGAGCAGATCAGGTGCTTCCGGTGTTCCCCAGCTGCTTCCCCAGCTGCTTCCCACAGTTTCCTTTGAATCTCTCTCAAAGCTGGAAGGTGATTCCCTTCACTGCCATCCCCTGCCTTCCTGCTTCCTTCAGGGAGGCAGCCTGGTGTGAGAGAAAAATACAAACTTTTCACTTTGAACAGATATCTCTGGGCCTCAGTTTCCTTTTTGAAGCTGTTTCTCTGAGGCCCAGATATCTGTTCAAACTCAAAAGTTTGTATTCTTTCCTTAGGCTAGGCTGTCTCTCTGAAGGAAGCAGGACAGCAGGCGATAACAGAGTATGGTGAGGGGAATCACCTCTCCAATTTCCTCTGAAGAGCCCTCAAAGCTGTCAATACTTAAGCTCTAGGCCTCCCCCTCCAGACTCACCTTTACTTTTAAATAATTTACTCCAGCAACACTGTCAATTTTGCAAAAGGGCATTGAATTACGGATAGATTTATTTTGGATGGAGTCAAATGTTTGTGTGGTTCTCCATTCCTCAGAAACAAAGTTGAAAGTGACCAAACTGGGTCTTTCCCTTGCTGCCCAGAAAGCCAGACTCTGAACCACAAGTATTTCTTTGCACAAAGGTGTTTATTAATATGAGGTGGCTGCAAGGAAATCTGGCAGCCTTAATATTCTAAGAGGAACTAGCTCCCCAGATGGTAGGGGGTATATAGGAAAGAAGAACATAAGAGAGATGGGTTTCGCTTTCCTGAGTCTGAGGAGGTACTGGGCAGTGTAGGCTTGTGACTTAGTGTTCTTCTTCAGCAGCAAGCATTTCTTTAGGGTTAACAACCCAGCAGATGCCTTCCTGGTGTTAGCAACCTTAGTGTGGCACAGAGAATTTTATTAGAGATCTAACACAATCTGTTCTCAAGCTTCCCAGGGATGCAGCTGGAGAAGAAACCACAAAGGTGGAGGGAGAGGACTGAAATGAGGGGTACTCCTCTATTTGATTCTTAGTTTAACTTTTCTAACAAAGAGTTTAAGCTACAGGTTGTGAGTGTGGGGCATGGTCCAACTATAAAATTACCTCCCTGCCTACTGAGCCCCTGTAGGCTTGGCTGCCTGGGATACTTGCCAGCCACCATGCCAGCTCACCTGGTCTCAGGCCCAGTGAGTGCAACCATATTCTCCCTGTGAATGTATGAATATGGGCTACAACCCAACACCAACAATATTGGCAAAGTGGAGGAAAACAAGGCTGGAAATACATACAACCAGTAACCAGCTGGCCGGTGATAAAAGGGAATTCTCATTATATAAAAGGATAATTCCATTTTTTATCTCTGCCTGCCCAAAAATGAAGTTCTCCATGGCTAGGTAGACACAGTGAAGCAGCACATACAATGATAAACACATTGTAAATCTTGGAGGGAAAGCTGCCTCCAGAAACCTAAATGTAGCTGGGTGTGATGGTGCGTGCCTTTAATCTCAACCTAGGATGGGAGGCTGAGATTGGGAATTGCTTGAGTCTGCGGGCTCAGTGTTCCCACCCAGGGGAACATTGTGAGACCTAATCTCAAAAAATAGCTGGGCATGGTGGCACGTGCCTATAATCCCAGCTACCTGGGAGGCTGAGGCTGGGGATCGCTTGAGTCCGGGGTACCATGGGCAATGAGAGTCTGTGGTTCCCCGGGTAACATAGTGAGACACCTAGTCTCTTAGAAAGAAAGAAAGAAAAAAGAAAGGAAGGAAGGAAGGAAGGAAGGAAGGAAGGAAGGAAGGAAGGAAGGAAGGAAGGAAGGAAGGAAGGAAGGAAGGAATCTAAACGTGACCACGTCTATTATTTCCAACTAACATGTTTTCTTTTTGCCTTTCTCTCATATATAGTCTTAAACACACATGCCTATTTGTATTTGTCAATGTAGAAGGACTCTTTCCATTTTCAAATCCTTATAGCCTGGTGTGTTCATTTTCTTCTGCTGCTGCAATAAATTACCACACACCTAGGAGCTTACCATATATGTTGATTATCTTGCAATTCTGACATTCAACATGGTCTTGCCAGGCTAAATCGAGGTTGTGGACCAAAAACAAAGAAAATTCTACCTTTCATTGTGTTGGACAACATCAGGGCGGCAAGTCCGCAAGACAATGGCTTGGCGACTGTGAAGAATGCTGAGACAAGAAACAAAGGAAACGGCGGAAAAGTTCACATACCAAGACGCTGTCATGTTTGCAAGATGCAGGAAGAAGGAACAGAGATAATGGCCTGACACACCCTCATGTCTAAATGGGGTGCTTTTAGAATTAGAGTCAAATAATCGTTGGTCTTCACATCTTTCTCATCACAAATAGCTCAGCTGAATTAACTCTGTATGATCAGGGAATTGCTTTAAAGTGATGAATGCATTTCTCTTTTACCAATGAACTAAGCTTGTTAAAAACAAACCTCCTTTGGTTAACTGAAAATGTTAGAAAATAACTGTCTTCTTCCCTTTAAGAAAAAATAGTTATGTATTCTTTCTGTGCATGTCACTCACTGATAAAAATGGAGGTCAAGAACTCTCCGCGCAGGGACTAGTCACTCAGAGAAATCTCTTATTGATCTCCCAGCCTGAGCCCTCAGTCTGAATAGCCTCTTTAATAAATGTCCCTTTTATTAAACTTTAAATTTGCTTCTCAGCAAGCATCAGCAGGGTGGATCCTTTTTCCAGTTTCTAAAGTTTGCCCAGATTCCTTAACTAGTGACCCCTCCCTCCATATTTGCAGCCATAATACTGCATCTCTCCAGGCTTGACACAGTAGCCATAGTACCCTCCATCAGGATGGGTTCTCTGATTTTTAGTACACACACCATTGGACCCAGCCTAATCCAAGATCATCTCCCCAGCTCAGGGTCCTTGGCTTCATCAGTCCCATGAGTCATGTGATAGTCACAGGATCCAGGAATTAAGAAGTAGTCTTTGAGGAGGGGAGTCCATTACTTCTACCTCACCTTGCAGGGCAACACTGGTATTTTAAGGATCTGTAATGCATTTTCAAATACTTGAATGAGAATCACAAACAATATCAAGAACATTATTCAGAAAGTTGATACAACTTGAATGTATCATTCCAAACTACATTTTGGAAAATCTCTTTGATAATTTAAATAATATAGTGAGGTTTAAGAGATTTGGACTTTATTAATAGTATATTTTCTTCTTTTATCTACTTTAAAAGTATGTATTAAAGAACAGAGAGTCTACTTTTAAGTCAATGGGTTAGGCCAGGAACGGTGGCGCATGCTTGTAAGTGGCAGCTAGGAAGTCACAGTCGGAACCAGGGATCGTGGTTCGATTCCCGCCGGGGGCATGTAGCAAGACCTAGTTCCAAAAAACTTCCTGGGTGTGGTGGTGCACACCTGTAATCCCAGCTACCTGGGAAGCTGGGGCTGGGGATTGCTTGAGTCTGTGGGCAATGTAAGCCTGCGGTTCCACTGGCAAAAATAATGAGATCTAGTCTCAAAAAAAAAAAAAATTAAATCAATGGGTTTATTCTTTGCAACAAAGGAAACCATGAGCAAAATGAAAAGGCCAAATGGGAGAAAATACTTGCAAATGATATATTTGACAAACGGTTAACATCCAAAATTTCTCTTATAACTCAATAACAAAGAAATAACCCACTTTAAGATGAACAGGCAGCTGTTTCTGTCCACTTGTCTCTGTACAAGCATTTTCTACTTCCTTCTTTTCTTTTAATTAGCCTAACCTTTATGAAATGTAAAACACCAATCATCATCATCATCATCATCATCATCATAAATGAGTAGAGACTCTGAATATACGTTTTTCCAGAGGCATACAGCTGGTCAACAGATACATGAAAAGATACTCAACACTACTCATGATCAGGGAAATGCAAATCCAAACCATTAGAAGCTGTCAGAATGGCTACAATAAAAAAGAATAACAAATGCAGGCAAGGATATGGATAAAAGGAAATCTTTGTACACTGTTAATAGGAATGTAAATTGGTACCACCACCATGTAAAATAGCATGGACGTTCCTTAAAAATTTTAAAGTGGAACTAACGTATGGCCCAGCATTTCCATTTCTGAGTATTTAGCAGAAGGAAATGAAAAATACTAACTTAAAAACATATCTGCATGACCAAGTTCCACAGCAGCACTATTTACATTAGCCAAGATATGGAAATAAACTAAGTATCATCAATGAATTAATGGGTTTTAAAAATGTGGAAATATATATATACACAGGCACAAAAAGTGGAATGTTATTTAGCCACAAAAATAAAAGAACTCTTGCAATGTGCAACAACCTCAGTAGACCTTGTGGGCATCTATATGAAGAGAAATAAATAAGAACCCTGGGACAAGAAACAAAGGAAAAGCAGGAAGAGACTCCAGCCCCAGCCCCTGTAGTAACTGTGAGTTGCAGGAAGGCGCATGAGATAATGGCCTGGCTACACTTGGGCATCTATAGGATGCCTCTAGTAATCTTTGGTCTTTACATCTTCCCACTCACAGACAGTTCCAACTGAATTAGCTCTGTAAGACTAGAGGACAGTTTTAAAGTTTAAAAAAAACAAAACTGTTTCTCCTTTATCAATGAACTAAGTTTGCTAGAATGCCATATGATCTCACCTAAATGTAGAAGCATGTAAGTGCAAAGAAACAAAACCAAATTCATGGACACAGGGAATAGTCAGGTGGTTGCCAGAGGCTGGGAGTGGGCAGAGTATGAAAATGGTTGATGTTAGACAAAAGGCACAAGCTTCCAATAAAATAAGTCCTGGGGATGCAATGTGATTATATAAATAATAATCATTAGCCGGGCATGGTGGCACGTGCCTTTAAGCGCAGCCTAGAGCATGACTGAGACTAGGAATCACTTGTGTCCATGGGTTCGAGACCCACCTGGAGCAACACTGAGAGACCTAGTCTTAAAAAGTAGCTGGGTGTGGTGGTGTGCACCTGTAATCCACTATCTGGGAAATTGAAGCTGGGGATCACTTGAGTCCATGGTATCCCAGGCACATGAGCCTGCAGTTCCCCAGACAATACAGCGAGATTCAGTCTCAAAAATAGTCATAATCATCATCATCATCATCAATAATTAATTAATAATTAATTCTATTTGACTACTGTGGCACTAATAACTAGCATTAAGGTATTACTTATCTGAAAGTGCTGAGAGTCTTAAAAGTTCTCATCACAAGAATAAAATATATTGAGTGATGACATTAAACTACATTTATTGTACATAAATGTACATAAACTACATTTATTGTGATGATCATTTCACAATCTATGTAAATATTAACTGTGTTATATACTTGACTAATATGGCATGTCAATTATATCTCAAGAAAAATATTAATGAATTTATGAAACAAGTGGTAATAAATCATGAAATCAGTAGAAATTGTTTTGAGCAGCAAATTGTAACAAAACTTTTCAGATTATATCAAAAAAGGTTATTCAATAAAAGAAACAGGAATAGACATCTGCATAATTTTGAAGAGACTTAACAGAAACTTGCATTGTTGATAATTCTGTTAACAAGGACAAGATCATGGGAACACACTGAGAAAATAATAAATGTTAAACGTTGACAATGATGGCAACTGCATAAAACCCACTAGTACAACAAAATGAAGACTATTGGTGACCTGGTTAATGAGTGGTATCAATTCAAAGGACATTTAAGATTAACTACTGAACAGTGTCCAGAAATCCCACAACCCATGCAAGAAAGAAATTTAGCAGATTTTCCCATATTTGACAACAACTATAAAATTTATGTGATTTTTACCAACAATGATATGTGAAATAAAAGAAACATTCTAATCTAACAATAATAAAAAATGTTGATCAATTATGCATGAGGAAACCCTGATTTATCATTCTAATCTCTCTGTAGAAAATGCTATAAAATCACTGTCATTTAAAGAGATAAAGAACAAGCATCCACAGGTAAAGGTAAAAATTGTCTTAGAGCTGCCTCAGTTAATTCGTATAAATCTCATGCTACTCTCCTATATGTTATGTTTACAGTGTTTGCAGATTTTAAAAATTTACAATTCACTGTAGTTTATTATTCCAGATGAATGTTTACTTCTATAATTAATTTTGTATTAATGCCTTTTTATTGTTTTCTCAAATGGGCCTTCAAAACTGTCCAAAGGCATAAGAAGGGCTCCCCACTGACTGAGAGAGGCAAGTTCACAATCTCTCCCTCCTCAGCAAACCTAGCTCCTAAGCACAGTCACAGAAGGGGAGGGTATAGGATAGTCTGGGTCTGCCCTTGTTCTCTCCTCCAACCTCACCACCTCTGCCCACATTCCCCTCCCTGATCTTTGTGCTCTTCCAACTTCCTCTTGCCCTTCCTCTCCTTTCTGCCCACTGTGCCTCTTTGAGATCTCCCTTCTACCCCACCCCCATGTTCCCATTCCCTTCCTCTGCTCTGCCCATTGTCCATCAGGCTCTGGGTGGGAACAATGGGAAAGTTACCAGAGGCTACAGATGCCTGAGGAAGAAGGCAAATCCAACTGTTCTGCCAACCCTGAACCCCATCTCTGACTTGAACTATCAAGCCACTAAAGTAACCTCTGAGCCACGCCCAGTGCACCCAGGATGGTTGGGACTGGAGCCCAGGGTCAGTGAGGAGCTGGGCACCAGGAGCAAGAGCAGAGCCCATCAACCCAACTGGACTGGTACCCAAATGCACCACCTCACCCCTTGGACTGAGTCTCCCTCTTACAGGTCCTGAGAAGTTCCCCACACAGGATAAGATCTGAAAGAAAGGAAGTCTGTTGATGAATAAGTACATTTAGAGGGAAGAAGCCTGAAACCCAGGCCCCAGGAGGTGCTGGTGTTCAGTGAAAATGAAAAGTCCTACCTCTTACTTGGGCAGGTCTCCTTTCCTATAGGAGAGAAGATTCCAACACTCTCCAGCCCCACCCCTCCTTCATCTCTTTCCTCTCTCCCTCCTCCCTCCTGCCTTCTATCCTCACCACTCTTCTTTCTTTCCTTGCAAAAATGTCCACAGGGGCTGGGCATGGTGGCTTGTGCTTGTAAACTTCAGCCTATGAAGCGGCAGGAGCTAGGGGCCCATGGAGAGACCTAATCCCAAAAACATAGCTGGGCGTGGTGGTGCGCACCTGTAATCCCAGCTACCTGGGAAGCTGAGGCTGGGGATTGCTTGAATCTGTGGTACCCTGGGCAGCATGAGCCTGCAGTTCCACAGGCAAAAATAGCGAGACGTAGTCTCAAAAAAAAAAAAATTGTCCACAGGAACAACTGTTTTCTAAAGTCCAGGGGGTAGAAGATGCTGAGGCTTGGGGAGGGAGGGGGAAGGGCAGTAGGGCCCCCATTTACAACTGGATCAGAGCTGGATCCATGGTCCTTGCAGGGTCTGGGTCATATGCTGCTATTGCTTGTCAGTGAGGGTCACTCTTTTTTTTTTTTGAAGCCTTTTCTGCATATCCTGGGGACTCTCTAGGACTGGACTGGTACCTCTGTCCCCTGGACCTACTAACCTCTGTCCCTACTGAAGGGGTGGCCAACATGCAAGATGCCCACTCAGTTATTAAGAAAGCACTCTACCTTCTGGGTCAGGTGGGCAGCCAAGGATCCCTCTAGAACAGTTTTTAAGAAACTCCCCTAGGAGTTTCTGTCCTGGGGCTGCAGAGTGAAGAAGGAAAGTGGTGACTAGTTTTAGAGCCAGACTAGCAGGGTCTTAGTGTCCTGGGCAACTTGCCCAACCACCCAGGCAGCTGCACCTCCTCACCTGTGAGCCAGGTAACAGCCCCAGAGGCCAGCACCAGAGGGGAAGGTCACCTTGCACAGTGCCCCCTGTCGGTCTTCTTCCCTTTCCTCCCCTGTGGCAGTGAGAGGAGTGTCTTGCTTAGATTATAAACAGGATTGAAGCAGGGAATGGTGGAGCATGCCTGTAAGAGGCAGCCTAGGAAGCCACGGCCGGGGCCAGGGATCAAAGTTCGAGTCCCGCCAGGGGCATGTAGCGAGACCTAGTTCCAAAAAAATACACTTGGGTATGGTGGCATGCGTTTGTAATCCCAGCTACCTGGGAAGCTGAGGCTTGGGATTGCTTGAGTCCATGGTACCCCGGGCAAAGTGAGCCTGCGGTTCCACAGGCAAAAATAGTGAGACCTACCCAGTCTCAAAAAAAAAAAAAAAAAAAAAAAAAAAA
>PVHY01010061.1:0-24178 GCA_004024945.1 Uropsilus gracilis
AGGCTCAGTGGTCTGGATGGAAGAGCAAGCCATCCCCCAACCAAGGCTCACACAGAATAAGGCACAACCCTCTGATTCTGTGAAGGCTCAGAGAGGGGCAGAGATCACAGGAGAGAACTCCTAGCTAGAGGAGGCTGGGGCCAGAGCTCTACGAGGAGACACCAAGCAGAAGCAGCAAGAGCTGAGACAGTGGGCAAAGGTGGCTGCACTGCACAAGTGCACCTTCAGGGCAGACAAAACAGCCTTCCGCTAGAGGAAGATGCCAGATCTCCAGGACATTCACAGCTGGAGAGAAGTCCGTGCCCACCTTCAAGCTCACAGGACAGGCTGCCTCTCTTGTTGGGGCTGACGCAGCTGGTGGCTCGGAGTTGAAGCCAGCACTCATTTACCATCCCCAAAGTCCTAGGGCGGAAGAATTAGGCTAAATTTACTCTATCTAGGCTCTATAAATGAGACAAAGGCCTGGGTCACAGTACGTCTATTCACAACATGATATCCTGAATATTTTAAGCTCTCTGCTCAAGAAAGAAAGGTCCCTTTCAAAATATTCCTGCTCATTGACAATGCACCTGTTCATTCAAGAGTGGCGACGAGATACAGGGAGACTGATGCGGCTGGCATACCTGCTGACCATTACGCTGCAGTTCATGGCTCAGAGTGTCCCCACAAATGTCTGGGTCTGTCACTGAAGAAATAACTTCACTCATATGGGGCACCAGCGGCCCAGGGAGGGCATGATGCAACTCTTGCATCTGGGGAAAGTTGCTGAAAACTTATGGGCAGGATCTGCTGTTCTAGATGCCAGAGAGGACACTGCAGATTCATTCATGGGAAGAGGTCAAAAGTCAAAGCAGAAGAAGGTAATTCCAACCTTCACTGTTAGCCATGATTACTTAACTTATATGTTAACAAAAACAGCAAGTTACAGAAACTATTATATAATATTTCCATTTAGTGTATATTGAAATTTATTCTACGTTCCATCTACTATTCTCTGGAACCTTTATATGATCTCATAGTTGAGGTCAATCTTTCAAATTCAGAGTGAAATCCAGTTTTGTTCTTTCTGATTACAAGGTCATATCCAGTGGAGAAGGCAGCAAACAAACAAACAAAACAAAAAACAACCACACACATAGTATATAGTATTATTTAGAAAGCTTTATCACTGATAAGCATTGGGAAAAGTGAATTAGAATTAGCAAAACTTATTACAATTTCACCCATGAGTGCAATTTCATGAGTGCTTTGGTGCTTTTAGTTTGGCAATTGAAATGTTTCACATTTTTAAAAATGAAAATTAAGATTATAAAGAATTCAGGCTCTATAAAACAAAAACCAGTATTTACTTCGTTTTTGTTACAGTATCTCTCCTGACACTACATATCTTATAATGGAAATGAAAACTACTATTATCATTGTCAGCTGTCAAAACACTTCCAGAAAGCCAAGGTCATAAGCCAACACTAACTCAAAGGCAATGTGATAGTTAAAAATGCCTAACTATGCTCAGCGCAGACTTACAGACTCCTCTGACATGACACACAACAGGTTTTGTTCTGTTTCGACAAAGCCCTTTTTGGCACCGAAATAATTAAACTACAGAGGCAACCTTGAGAAGCCTGCATTTAAATCTCCATTGTTATCTTTCTCTCATTCAGTTCTAAGACTTTCACTAAAGGAAGCAACTAGCAGGCTGACCAGTTCCCTACCCTCTGCCATTCTCTAAACTTAACTATTCTCAAGACTTTCTGCTCAAGAATCTGATAACCACAGCACAAAGTACTTGTGAGAAGCATGAACAGTGTGTGCCACAAGATGAGTCAGGTTCTCAAGCAAAGAAAAAAAGAGTAGTATTCCAATTATCTCTTCTCTAAAGACAGGAAACTAGCCAACAAGCTCAAATTCAGTAATTCACCTAGTTCTCCTGCCCTTAACATAAATATGAAGTCACACTCAAGAATAATATGTTTATCATCTTTACATTACTTTCTTCTATTCTACTGAATTGGCTTCAATACCATCAAACCGTTTTCTGCTACTTTAGCTTTTTGAATTTTCTACTTCTTTTTTATATTTGTTTTCTACTTCTTTTTTATATGTTTGGTTTTCCCAACACCAAAACACCCAGAGTTCACGAACACAGTCTGTTGTACTCCCACACCACTTAGCTCCAGCTCCTTTCCATCCATCTCTCTGAAAGCTCCAGTTCCATAGGCAGCTTACAAGGGTTAGCTTTGGAGTTTGGCCTTATCAGGCTTTCTCTTTGATTTCTCTACTTTCTACATAAAAGAGACATCATCTGGCTTTTGTCTTTCTCCTTTCTTTAAATTTATTTTATTTTATTTTATTTTTTATTTGTATTTTTACCTGTTCTTAGCCAGAAACATCTGGATGAACACCTGAAGCAAGCCAATTGGGACCTCAAGGTCTCCTGAGAGGTAGCAGCTAGCACAGTGGTTTCAGAGCAAGAGGGCAACACTGCCCATTCCACAGTGACCCTACACTGCCATTCCAAAGCATGCCTGATCTTCTGTGCTGCAGCCCCTTCTGTCTACAGACTACTGGCATATTTTAAACTCTATGTGTATGGTCCATTTAGACCTTGAACAACTTTCCATGATAAAGTCACCAGAACACTAAACTGTCACAAATGAATGAGAATAAAATTGTGACTCACCTGGTAGTAAATGAAGAGTTGTTCCTGTACAAGTTGCGAGAAAAAAAACTAGCACTCCTGAATAAGTCTTTCATAAGCTAACACAACACAAAACTAGCCTTAAAAGAAGGTACAAGTGGACAAAGCAAAACAACTAATTCAAAAGATGGACTCGTTTCTCTCACATGGAATTCCAAACACATCTTTGCCAATCCTCTGAGCAACAACCCTAAGTTTATCTTCCCCTTGCCCATTAAATCATCAGACAGTCAAGTGTGCCAACTACATCAATGTCTGATGCTGACAAGAATCAGAACAGGCGTGCCTGGCCCTGCAATCACCCTACATTGACCAAGAGGGGGAAAAATCAACCACTAAGAGTCACACAGCAAGGCGCTGACATCATGCTAGAAGAAAGAGGCATTTAATGGGAAACATGCGTCATTATTTCCCATCTGCCACTCCGAGGTAACAGGCCTTGCAAGCTCTGTCAGCATAGTCGTCCCTGCAGCAAGAATACCTGACATGAAGGAAGCAGTGATGCCAGGCAGACAACCTAGAGTTTACATGCACTTAGGCCACTGGAAGAATTTCCATGGAGGGGTCCAGAAATGAAAATACAAAGCTGGTTTGGGACCACAGTGACTCTGGTCACCACATCTGAATTGTAACATGTAGAACCATGGAAGCAACCACCCATGGCTGCAATAGGCACAACAAGAAGTGCAACAAAAACACTTAGCATTGAAGGAGAAATGTATAGATTATCTTTAAATCCAATCTCTATCCCTTATTCAACACCATTACCAGAAAAGCTGGCATCTGTGTACAGTAAATGATAGGAGAAAAGGGGGCTTGCATTCAGAAGAAAATTTTGTCTTTTCATCTTTAATTTTCTACTGAGGTAATAATGGTTTGCATCTATGCTTGTGTTTTGGAAATATAGGCTCTCCCCCCTTCAAGTGTTATTACCAAAGTGTTCCCAACACCAAAACACCCAGAGTTCACCAACAGTCTGTTGTACTCCCACACTACTTAGATCCAGCTCCTTTCCATCCTTATCTCTCTGAAAGCTCCAGTTCCATAGGCAGCTTACAAGGTTAGTTTTGGAGTTTGGCCTTATCTGACTTTCTCTTTGATTTCTCTACTTTCTACATAAAAGAGACATCACCTGGCTTTTGTCTTTCTCCTTCTGAATGATTTCACTTAGTATAATCCCTTCCAGCTCCATTCACATTGCCACAAATGTCATGATTTTATCTTTTCTGATCACTGAGTAAGAATTCCACTATGTATATAAGTACCTTATCTTGATCCACACATCTGTTTTGGGGCATTTATGCTGTTTTCATACCTTGGCTATTGTAAATAATAATGTTATCAATATAAGAGCACAGGTTTCCTTTCCTTTTGTGCTCTTTGGATAGATACCAAGGAGAGGAATTGCTGGTCATATGGTAGGTCCATTTATAGTCTTTAGAGGGATCTCCACGCTTATTTACATAGTGGTTGAACAAGTCTACATTCCCATCAACAATGTAATGGGGTTGCTTTTTATCCACACACTCACCAGCATGGTTGTTTATGTTTTTTTTAATGTGGGCCATTCTTACAGGTGTGATGGTATCTCATTATGGTTTTGATAAGCATTTCCCTGATTTTAAGTAATGGACAAGCATTTCTTCATATGTCAGTTGGCTGTCTGCACATCTTATTTTGACAAATGCCTATTTGATACTTTGATTCATTTTTTTTTATTGAGTTGCTTGTTTTCTTTTTGTTAAGTTACATGAGCTTTTCTTTTTATTCAGTTGTATGAGATCTTGATTTCAGTCCTTTGTCAGATGTGTCGTAACAAAGTTTTGTCTGCATTTTCACCTATGTATTTTATAGTTTCAGGTCTTATATCCAAGTCCCTTATTCATTTTCAATTTCAAGTACAGTGTGAGATAATCGTCTGGTTTCATTGTTTTGCATGTGGCAGCACAATTATCCCAACAATATTTATTAAGAGGTTTTCCTTGTTCCATTCCTTTGATTAATTGTCCACAAATGTGTTATTTTTGGACTCTCAATTCTATTCCACTGATCTATCTGTTGATTTTATCCTGGTAATATGCTGTTTTAATTTTTTTAAATATTTATTTATTTTACATAATTGTTATCCCCTTGGGTATGTCCCCCCCACTCCCCTCCCAACTCTGGTCACTCCAACTCCTCTCTAGCTGTTGCTTATCTGATTATGTTTTACCTCATAGGTCTCTTCCTTTTCTAGAGCATTTTTTTTCCCCAGGCAAGGATCTGGGTTCCTGGGTCCCAGTAGTTTGTGTTGTTTAGATTTCGATTCTTGGCTTTGTGGTATATTTTCTCTCCAACTCCTTTGGAACCGCTCAGTGTTTCATCCTTCTTGTTGGTTGTCTCCTCCATTCTGGCTTTAGTTCTATGTTGCTGCTTCTTTGCCATTCTGTTGGACTCTGAATGAGATAGTCAGTCTTCCAGTCCTTGTTAGTAAACAAATTCCTTTTGGAGCGAGACATTAGTGCATAGTTTGTCCAGATTGTGTCCTCTACATTTGCCATTTGCCATTCCCCCTTGGGGCTCTGCCATGACTCTGTGGCCTTCCTCCCATCATGGTAAGAGAAGGTTTCTCTGCTCCCTGATTCTGGCTTCCGAGCATTAGTGACCATAATAGCGTAGCGCTTCGATGAGTCCTTGGTATGGTTTAGATATTCAGACCTTTATCTGTTAACTTCCTACATGCTCCTCATGGGTCCTGCCCAGGAAGGAGATAGGTGTTTCAGGGCTTTTTGTTGTTGTTCATCCTCCTCTGTCTAAAGTTGGTTCATTAGTGTTTCTCTTGTTCCTGGTGGGGACTGGCTAAAGTGCAAGACCAGAGAAGGGATGGGGCTACCCTCAGTTCCCCTGGCAGGGGGATGGGGGGGAACCCCCCTTCCCCTGCCCAGGTCATGCTCACCTGGGCAGGACTCCTCCTCCACCCCCCCCACTCCCGGTGCTAGGTGGCACCAGGGATCACACCTGGTACCTCCATCCCACCAGAGGTCCGCAGCCCTGCAGCCCGGGTAAAGGGGCGCTGTTTTAATTTTCATGGCTGTTATGGTACAGTTTCGAGTCTGGAAGTGTGATACCTACATTTTTTTCCCCTTCTAGTCAGAAGAGCTTTGTCTATAGGGATTTTGATTTTGTTGTTGTTTTTGTTGTCATACGAATTTTAGTAATCACTGTCAATTTCTTTGAACAATGACACTGGGATTTTTATTGGGATTGCACTTAATCTCTAAATAGCTTTGGGTAGGTTGGTCACTTTGACAATTTTGATTCTCCCAAACCATAAGCAAAGAATACCTCCCATTCTTTGTGTCTTTTAGTTCTTTTAACATGTTTTACAGTTTTCCTTATAAAATTTCTTCACCCCGCTTGTTAGTCTTATTCTCAGGAATTTAATTTTTTTTTTTTTTTTTTTTTGGTGAGATTGTAAACTGGATAACTCTCTTCATTTCTTCTTCTAGTTCATTATTATTTAAAAATGAAGGCGACTTGCTTATTTTATATTCTGACACTTTGCTGAACTGGTTTATTGTTTTAGTTAGTTTTCCCATGGATTTTAGGGTTCTCCAGTATCACATGAAAATACAGTTAGTATTTCCCAGTCTGAATTCCTTTTATAGATTTCCCTTGCCTAATTGTTCTAGATATGATTTTGATACTACGTAGAATAGTAGTGGTGACAGTGGACATTCTTGTCCCATACCAGATCTTGATGAAAGATTTGCACTAATAAGAATGTTAAAAACTGAGTTTGCCATATATGGCTTGTATCATGTTAAGGTATGTTCCATTTGTACTCTATTTTTTTCCTTTTTCTTTTTTGTAGTTGTTTAATTTTTTAAATTTACTTTTAACTGAGGTAACACTGGGGTATCCTTATCCAAATTACCACCATAGTGCTCCCACCACGAACTTGCCTGTATTTCACCAAGACAAATCATATACCTTCTTTCCTCCCCATTCATTCCCTCCCTTGCCTTGGTCACTTTTGTAGTCAGTCATCAAGGGCTAGCTTTTCAGTTTGTCTTTACCTGACTATGAATTAAATTACTTTATATTCCACATATTAGTGACACCATCTGGTATTTATCTTCCTCCTTCTGACTTTCACTTAGTATTATTCTCTCAAGTGCCATCCATGCTGCTACAAATGTATAAGTTTATCTTTTTGATCACTGAGTAGTATTCCATGGGATTTATATAAACATTTTGATATATCATCTGTTCTGGAGCACTTAAGACTATTTCCACAGTTTAGCTACAGCAAATACTGCTGCAATAAACATTGACTCTAACTTTCCTTTCAAAATAAGGCTTTCATTTTTTTGGATAGATACCTAGGAATGAAATTACTGGGTCAAATGATTGTTTTATGTTTACTGTTTTGAAACACATCCATACTGCTTTCCATAAACTCTTATTACACTCAGTTTTTTAAGGGTTTATATCATGAATGGATGCTGAATCTTATGTTGTATTTTCTTTCACTTATGTTGATTTTCAGATATTAAACCACGCCTGTGTTCCTACTGTTATAAATGCCACTTAGTCACGGTGTATAATCTTTTTAATGCATTATTGGATTTAGTTTACAAATATTTTATTGAGAATTTTAGTATCTGTTAATTAGGAAGATTACTTATACTTTTCTTTGTGTTATTTTTTAAAATTTTTTAACTTGAAAAATTCATTTTATTGATTTGTCACATTTGTGCATTAATTGATCCCTTCTCCTCCCTCTATATCCCTCCTCTGTATCTCCCCTCCAGTCACTCCATCTCCGATTTTTCTGCGATTTGTTGGTTGATTAAGTTTATGTTGGTTCAGCTGTTGGTTGCTTGGCCCGCTGTTCTCTTCCGATATCTGATGTGTTTTTTTTTTTTTGCACTATTTTTTTGGAAATAGTTATATATATATAACATTATATTACATCTATATTACATTAGTCCATTCTTGTGTACCCTGGGGCTTTCCCACTTCACTAACATTTGTTAACTACCCTGATCTTTTGTGCTGTTCACCTCCTTCACCTTCTTCCCCCTCCTCCACTCTCACTCCATGGTTCAGTCCCATTGGTTGCTTTCAATTCTTCTTATTTGTTTTTCCCTATATCCATCATATAAGTGAGACATCCTGCACTTCTTTTCCTTTTTGACTTATTTCTGCTAATATGAGTCTCTCTAGTTCCATTCAGGTTGCTGAGGTAACATTGGGGTATCCCAGGGCAAATGACATGTGTTTGTCCTCCTTGATGGATGCATAGTATTCCATTATGTATATGTACCACTTTTTTTAGCCAATCATCTGTTTTGGGGCATTTGGTTTGTTTCCAATTCTTTGCAATTGTAAACAGGGCTGCAATGAACATGCGCATACATGTGAATTTTTGAATTAATGTTTTCATGTCCTCTGGGTAGATTCCTAGTAGTGGAATTGCTGGGTCAAATGGTAAGTCCACTTTCAATTGTTTGAGGGTCCTCCACACAGTCTTCCATAGTGGCTGGACCAGTTTGCACTCCCACCACAGTGTAAGAGAGTTCCTTTTCCTCCACATCCACACCAGCATTTGTTGTTGTCTGTTTTATTTATATGGGCCATTCTTACTGGTGTAAGATGGTATCTCTGTGGTTTTAATTTGCATTTCCCTGATTATTAGTGATGTGGAGCATTTTTTCATATGCCTATTAGCCATCTGTATCTCCTCTTTGGTGAAGTGGCTTTTTAGTTCTTCTCCCCATTTTTTGATTGGGTTTTTTGCTTTGTTTTTATTGAGCTGTAGGAGCTCTTTGTGGATCTCTGATATCAGAGTTGGGTTTCTTTTTGTTTTTTCTGTTGTCTCTTTTGCTGAACAGAAACTTTTTAGTTTGATATAGTCCTAGCTGTTTGTTTTCCTTCATATTTTTGCCAGCCATAGTTGTTTGCCCGAATGGATTTCTGAGATGACATTCATGAAGGGTTTTGCCCAGGTTTTCTTCTATGTATTTTATGGTTGCAGGTCTCACTTCCAGGTCCTTTATCCATTTTGAGTTAATTTTTGTACAGGGTGTGAGTGTGTTGTCCTGGTCCATTTTTTTTTTTTTACAAGTTTTGATCCAGTTTTCCCATCACCATTTACTGAAGAGGCTATCCTTGTTTCAGGGTATGTTTTTTGCCCCTCTGTCAAAGATTAATTGACCATATATGTGTGGTTTTATTTCTGGGTATTCAATTCTGATCCATTGTTCTGTTTGTCTGTTTTTGTACCAGTACCATGCTGTTTTAAGTACAATGGCTTTGTAGTACAGTTTGAAGTCTGGAATAATAATACCTCCGTTCTCTCTTCTGTTTGTCAAAAGGGTTTTGGCTATCTGGGGTCTTTTGTTGTTCCATATGAATTTCAGTAATTTTTGTTCTATCTCTTTAAAATATGTCATTGGGATCTTTATTGGAATTGCATTGAATCTGCAGATGGCCTTTAGTAGTATGGCCATTTTGATAATGTTGATTTTTCTGATCCATGAACAGGGAATATCTTTCCATTTTTTTTACATAATCTTCTATTTCTCTTAAGAATGTTTTATAGTTTTCTTTGTATAGGTCTTTTACATCTTTTGTTAGGTCCCAAGTATTTGATTTTCTTTGGTGCAATGGTAAATGAGGTGTTTTTTTCTAATTTCTTCTTCTGATTGATTCTTTTCATATATGAATGCTGTTGATTTTTGTGTGATAATTTTGTATCCAGCTACCTTACCAAATTGGTTTATTATTTCAATCAGCTTTTTGTCAATTTTTCTGGGTTCTCTACATAGAGAATCATATCATTCGCGTATAATGATAACTTTATTTCTTCGTTCCCTATTTGTATTTCTTTTATGTCTTTCTCTTGTCTTATTGCCCTAGCTAGGACTTCCAGAAATATGTTGAAAAGGAGTGGAGAGAGTGGGCATCCTTGCCTGGTTCCGGACCTTAATTGGAATGGTTTCAGTTTTTCCCCATTGAGGATATTTGCTGTGGGTCTGTCATATATAGCTTTTATTATGTTCAGGTATGATCCTTTTATACCAATTTTTTTCAGGGCTTTCATCATGAAAGGATGCTGAACTTTACTGAATGCTTTCTCCACATCTATTGATATGATCATATGGTTTTTGTTTTTCTCTTTGTTGATGTGGTGAATTATGTTGATTTTCAAATGTTAAAGCATCACTGTGCCCCTGGGATGAATCCCACTTGGTCATGGTGGATGATCCTTTTTATGCAACGTTGGATTCGGTTTGCCAGGATTTTGTTTCGAATTTTTGCATCTGTGTTCATTAGGGAGATTGGTCTGTAGTTCTCTTTCTTTGCACTATCTTTATTTGGTTTTGGAATTATTGTAACGTTTGCTTCATAGAAGGTATTTGGTAGCTTTCCTTCTTTCTCAATTTTTTTGAAAGAGTTTTAATAGTACAGGTGTTAGTTCCTCTTTGAATGTTTGGTAGAATTCATTTGTGAAACCATCAGGACCTGGGCTCTTGTTTTTAGGGAGAGTTCTGTTGACTGCCTCAATTTCACTGCTTGTGATTGACCTCTTTGTGTTATTTTTCCTAGATTTTGATATTAGCATAATGTTATCCATTTTAATGTGTTTGGACATATTCCTTTCTCAATTTCTTTAGAAGAGTCTGGCAGGTATTAGTTTGTCTTTCAAGACTTGGTAAGAACTTCCTTCAGAAGTCATCTTGTTCTAAACTTTTCTTTTCGATGGGAGTTTGATTTCTGTTTTAATTTCTTTATGATTAATTTGCTCAGATCTTCTGTTTCTTCCCTATTAAGTTTTGGATGATTGTATAATTCTAAGACTCTTCCACCTTGTCTAGATTGTTTAATTTGTTTACATATAAAAGTTAATGGTAACTTTATTAGCCTCTGAATTTCTGCAGTGTCTATGTAATTTCTCTCTCATTTCTTCTCTAACTTAGAGTCCTCCCCCTATTCTTCTTGGAGAGGCTAGCTAGATAATTGCCTATTTTGTTTAGTTTTTCAAAGAAACAGCTATTCATTTCATTGATCTTTGGATTGTCTGTTTCTATGTCATTTACTTCTGCTCCAATTCTATTATTTCTTTCCTTCTATTGGCTTTTCAGGGATTTTGTTCTTTTTCTTGTTCCTAGAATGGAGACAAGATTATTTGGCTCTTTCTATTTCCTTGACGTGGGCCTATAATGCCATACACTTCCCTCTTACTACTGCTATTGTTGTGTCCCCAATGTTCTGAAAGGTTGTGTCTTCATTATCAAAAGTATTTTTTAACTTCTCGTGAATTTCCTCATTAACCCAGTAGTCTTTCAGTCGTGTGGTGTTCAGTTGCCATGTATTAGATATATCCTTGTTTTTGTAGTTGATTTCTAGTTCAGTACTTTTTTTATGGTTGGAGAAGATACTTCAAATGTTTTCAATCTTCATGAATTTGTTGACACTTGTGTTATGAGTCAATTTGTACTCAATCCTGGAGAAGGACTCATGTACATTTGAGAGAGTTGTATCTGGTACCATGTTTTTGAGGTACCATGTTCCATAAAATCCAATAAACCCATGCAGTCTAGTTCTTGTATAAAGTGGTTGTGTCCTTATTTATTTTCTGTTACTGATATGCTCATTGGTGAGGATGGGGTGTTGATGTCTCCAACCACATAGTTATTTTCCCCAATGTCTGCTTTCAGATTTCATAGTAGTTGTCCAATGTTCCCTTTCTTGGTGAGTATATATTGATGGGCATTATGTCTTCCTGTTGTATTTTTCCACTATCATTACATAATATCCGTTTATCTTTTTAAGCTTGAAGTCTATTTTCGTTGATATAAGTATGCCTGCTCCTTCTTTTGCTTGGGTGCCATTTTCTTGCAGAATTGTCCATCTCAGTTTCTGTTATCTTTGAAATCTAGGTATGTTTGCTGTAGGTAGCAGTAGATTGCATTCTGTTTGCAAATTTAACTATATGCTCCATGTCTTTTTTCCCTCTTGATGAGTTCTGTCCATTGGCAATTTTTTCCCATTGATAATTTTTAACCATCTCTATTGATCTTTTTATGTCTTGCAGTTTTATTAGTTTCTTTTCAACATTTTCATTTCAATCTTTTGTTCATTGTGTTTCTCATAGCTCATTTCCTTTTCTGAATTTTCTCTTATATCTCTAATCTGTGTTTCTGTATTTCCTCTGCATTGTTCCAATTCTCCAACTTTTTCATCATGGCAATTTTGAATTCTATGACTGCTGGTTAAAAAAATCTTCTATGTCTTTGTGTATAGGTTCTGGGTTCTATTTTCTCTCTTTGGTGTATTATTCCTGAAGGACTTGCTTGGTCATTTGTATTTTTTCTTTCTCTCCATTGTTTGCTTTAGATTTTCATTGCTGCAGTTGGGTGTTCTGTTGTATGTGGGTCTACATTTCCATCCATCCAACTGATGGTATGCATAGTGGCTAGAGCCTAAGAGACCTGGGATAGTGCTAGGACCTCTCCTGGATAACTTCCAGGCCTGACTGCAGTGGCCAGGATGGCTGGGTTGGCACTGGGTGCAGATTGTGCTGCTAGGACCTCATCTCTCTACCAACAGCAGTGTCTCAGGCCTCTTTGTAGTGGCAGGGAGAACTAGAGCATGCTGGGTCGAGGTACCAAGTCAAACTTTTGGAGCAGTAGGTTCAGGTATGGTTCTAGTGGTTTCAATGACTGGTAGCATGCTGGGTCAAGGGGCAGAATCTTACTTTCTATTTGAAGGATTAGTAAAACTCAGTGTGAAGTTGCCTGGTACTATCTCTTTGCTTGTGACTGGTCTATTCAGTTTTTTTTTTTTTTTTATCTCTTCCCCACTCAGTACTGGATGATTACATAATTCTAAGAATTTGTCCTTCTCTTCTAAGTTATTGAACATATTAGCATATATAAGTTCATAATAGTCTCTTATTATCCCCTGAATTTCTGTAGTGTCTATTGTAACTTCCCTTTCATTTCTGATCCTATATATTTGTATTTTCTCCCTTATTTTCTTAGTGAGTCAATCTAGAGGTCTATTTTATTTTTTAAAGAACTAGCTTTTAGCTTCATTAATCTTTTGGGCTATGCTTTTTATTTCCATTTATTTCCGACTTAATTTTTTTATTATGACCCTTCTCCTACTGACTTTTGGCTTAAGCATTTTTTGATTTATTTTATTTTTCCCATAATGTGAACATTTATAAACACTAAGGTTAATAAACAAAGAAAAGGAAGTCCTATACCCATACTGAGAGTCTTGACAAAAATGGGCTTTCTTCATCAGGGAAACCCTGCACTTTACTTACTTATTTATTTTTGAGACTAGGTCTCACTATTTTTGCTTGTGGAACCACAGGAAACACTGCACTCTATCTATCTATCTATCTATTTATTTATTTATTTTTGAGACTAGGTCTCATTATTTTTGCTTGTGGAACCACAGGCTCATGTTGCGCAGGGTGCCACAGACATCTATCTATGTATCTATGCATCTATGTATGTATCTATCTATGTATCTATCTGTCCATCTATCTATCCATCCATCTATCCATTTATTTATTTATTTTTGCTTGTGGAACCACAGGCTCACATTGCCTAGGGTGCCACAGACTCAAGCAATCCCCAGCCTCAGATTCCCAGGTAGCTGGGATTACGGCATGCGCCACCATGCCCAGCTATATTTTTTTGGAACTTGGTCTCGCTGTGTTGCCCTGGGTGGGACTCGAACCACAATCCCTGGCCCTGGTCATGGCTTCCTAGGCTGCCACTTACAGGCATGTGCCACCATGACCAGCCTTGAAATCTTGCACCCTAAACATGTGCAACTATCCCCAACCCTTCCTTTATACACCATATACAGAATGCATATTCAATACCAAAATATCTGGTGCAAAGGTTGAAGGCAGGTCTTAGTGCAAACTTTGGTGCAATTATTATGTTTATATCCCAACCAAGTGCATCCTCCTCTGGGGAAAGGGGGACCAAATCAATGGGAATTACTTTGTTTCTACAAAGAAACAAAGAGAGAGCTTGTCAGAGAAGGTATACATTCCTCTGCCCTTTTACCTTTTGAAAAATGATGTTAGTTTACCTTTTGAGTTAAATTATCTTTGTAAATAAATTTTACTGACTAGTACATTTAAGGACAGAAATTGGAACATTCACTATATTTCTTTATTTTTCTTCCACAATTATTCATGGTTATTTTTGTATGTATTACCTAGAAATTCCAAGACAAAAATTCAGGGACAGTTTGTTATAATGTATATTGATCTCTGAAATGAAGGCCCAAGTTCTAACCATGTAAAATCTATGGTAACACAGAGCAAAACTAAACAGGATCGTCACTAACAAATATTGATAAATGTACTTGCTGGATACACAGCATATTATATATCTCCTTACTTATATTTATCTTGCTACAAATACAGTTAGAGTAAACCTTCATGAGGTTAGATTACATTTTCTTTTCCTGATAGAGAAGTTTCTCAAGATATTTTATTCTTAGCTGACCTAAAATAAACCTGTTTCCAAAGAGTCTCAGAGATGTGATTTCTTTTTTCTCCACTGAAAACAAGAGAAATTATTAGCTGGAAAGTAAAAAACCTGAATCCTAATTTAGGCAAGGTTAACTAAGCCTCATTCTTTACTCAAGAGACACCACTCTTCAGTACTCACCATGTGTCAAAGATTAATCCATTTAATTCCAGACTCACCTAGAATTTGCTTTCTCTTGCTCCACAGAAAGCTGAAAGCATCTAATTCTTCTTTTGAAGAAATCAGAACAGAACTAATCAATTTCTAACTATGAAAATTTTGAAGTATTCCAGTTATGCCTGTTGTCTGGGAAGAAATCTTCACCCTTGGACTATTCAACTGCATCTCACATAAAATGCAGTCCAAATATTAGCCACCAGTGTCTCCATCTCTAAATATTTCCAGGGTGTCAATATCCATGCTTTAGCATAAAACTCAAACTGAACACAGGTTTTGTCTGATTAACACAGGCTTCCAAGAGAAAAATCACATTAACTAATTTAGCTACTCATCTTCTGTGAATATAGTCTGAAAATCAAACAGAAGGTGTTTGTTTTCAGTTGCTACATATTCCGATGTACATCATACCTTTGGGTTTTATCATATTTGTTTTATTACTCGCCATTTTTCCACCTAGTATTTTTCATTATCTCCACCTAAAATTTGTAACTGAGTTAACTGAACAAAAAAATAGTACTTGAGACTTTTATTTTCATGCTTGTTAAATTTTACCATATTTTGTTTAATTGATTTTTCTAATTATGATTTTCTTTATGAATTATGACTCTACTATATTTACTCTTTCCATCTGGAAAATACCTTATTTTTAATTCATCCAGACGGCTATAACAAAAAAAAAGTATGATATATAGGCATGCCTACCTCTGAATATTGAAAAGTCCTAAAGCCAATAACCTAGTCTCGGTAGGCAGCTCTAATACGAAGATTATACTGCTGAAACCTAATTTCCCAAGCACCTGTGACCATTACCATAGGCTCTTGTGTACCATCCTGTGGTAGTGAGAGAGCTACAGGGACTACACATGAGGGGAGAAAACAAATACCACACAAAAATAAACAACATCAGAAGTTTTTTAAATCACTGAAAATAATAAAATTATATATTTTCCTATTAAAAGGAAAGTATTTTGAAAAAAAAAGACTGAAAGTGCATTCAAGGCAGACAAAGTACAAAATAAGCCACAACACTTTACCAGACAACAAAAAAAAAAATTAGAGATTGCCAGAGTCATATCAAAAGAACTCAAAAGATAACTAAAAGAGTTATCTTTTAGTCAAGTATAAGAATAATAACACATTTGTTCATAATTATATTTTAGAAATAAACAATTGTCTTTGAGGATGACAGAGAAACTTGGTAACAAAAAAAAAATCAATATTTATATGAACCATATCATTGTTAGCCAAATAGTAAATTAGGGTAGTATCACTTACAAAAATGCCCCAGTTTATAATTAAAGATAAAATAACAGAATTATGTGACCAGTTTAGAGGCCTCAATAAATCAATGAAGTTACTAAGACAACAATGAAAGGGGAAAAAAAACACACACCTATATACCTTTCTAATGAAAAAAATATGTCATCTACATTTGTCAATGAAACAAAATTTTGATCAAGCTTCTAGATCAAGTTATCAATTTACAGGAATTTAGAAGTGATATTTTAAAGTAAAATGACGAATTGTTCCATTAGTATTCAAGTAACAAATCCAGAATGATGGAAACAGTAGGTCAGTTGTTTCCTTATCTTCAACAAATAAATTTCAAGCAAAGTAAAGGGATAGATGAAGGACTAGATATTAAAAGAAAATTTATAATGTATCAAGCTATTTTAATAAAGATTAAACTATGAATTAGACTTAGACAATAACAATTAAAAATAAAATGCCTGTTCGAGATTTTTATTCTTTCTATACCCCTGCATTTTCTTCATTTGAATTGTTAAAATTGTTAATACACAACAAGAGATTTTTTTTTCTCAAATATGACAAATTAACTGGACATAACACATTTATTCTCTCTGGGACTATTTGCCAATGGGTTTCAACTATACCTTCTTAGGAAGCCATCCTTGTCTAAATGGGAATGTCCCTTAGAAGATATGTCCAGTGGTGCCCCCATACTCCAGCGCTCCTGGTCTCCAGGCAGTCAGTAACCAGAGTTACTGGTGCCAAGTTCAAGAGGCCAACCCACTTAATCAATCAACCCTCAAAGTGATCAATCAACCCTCAAAGTGTGATCAATTGACAGTGTAATGCATGCGATGGGGTCCTAATAAATGCTGCTGAAGAGTGTGGCTATAATCACCTACCTGCTGAGCTCCTTCCCCCCACTGCCCAGTCCTGCTCTCAGTTCCCTGTTCCTGGAATATATCCTCAATAAATTGCTTACCACCATATTGCTGTCTCAGGCTCTGCTTCTAGAAAACCAACTTAAAATACTTAAAAGTGAGAATATGGGACAAGAGATATAACCTATAGGCACAAATGGTATCAGTAAGTCCTAAGTAAGCATTTTACCATCCTAGAAACACTACATGTCATCAGTATCTAATCTATTTTTACTATAGTATATGGATGTGTTAATAACTCCACAAGATTGAACCTCTAACGAGGATTTAATAGCAATTCTTAGGAAAGACAAGTAGCAGGGGATCCTAATTTCTTTCCAGTTGATTACTAGATCTACTGTTTGACAGCATGCAAAAAATCATCTGGATTATTCAGATGAAAAAACCAACTTGGCATCTCACTAAATCTCTACTTTCAACAAGTATTCAATAAGTCTTTTGAAGTTAAAGCAATGCCAGGAGTGTCAAATTTTCACTCCAATTTTAAGTTAAAGGAAAATGTAAGGTCTGATTAACTTAAAATTTAAAAATAACCTGACAATACAGAACAAAGTACAGGGGCACCCACAGTCTCTGAAAGGTCCCCTGTGACTCTGTGCCAAGTTCTCTTTGCCAGAGCATGACAGTCTAACAACTTTAATCTGTTCATCAATCACATTTATCATCAATGTGTCAGAAAGATGGAAGTGAGGTAGAAACAAGGACCACTTTCAGCAGTCTCATTAAATCAAATTAGGACTGTGCATTTTGACAGCAAGTTCCAAAGCAGAACCTCGATGGGGCACTGGGAATAGAATCAAGGCAAAAGGTACAAGCTTAACTTCCAAAAGATTCATGAAACTCTATAGCATATCAATTGTCATCTAACATACCCATGCCTTCCAATTCTGACCAAACTAGACAATAAGGAAAACTCAGCAATTCCTCACAAAGTTATGTCGGAATTTATTTTACAATAAAGTTTGCTTTAGCTCCATTAATAGATTCTGAGGTTCAGAACACCACTTAATAATCTCTGAATTCCACCACCATAAGGTTAAAGTGGTTATTTACCCTTTCTTCACCTTTCAAAAAGGATGACACCCAAGTTATCACAGGCCCAGTTCTATTTGCACTTTAATTTAGTGGTACTGTAAATCAGTTCATACTGACTCTAGATGTCTGCATATTTCAAGCACACAAATAAATGAAATAATTTCTAAATTACAGTACCTATGTGAAAAGTAAAACACATAGTCCTGATGGCAATGAAAAATATTCCCCAGTTACGTTCATGCCACGTCATTTGCCAAAATATTAAACAGAAATCCATGTCACTTATAAAACCTAATTCTGTCTTCATGAATAAAAAGGTTTTTGTGAGTCCTGCCCACCAGCAGGCTGCCTGCACCCCTGAGGGCAGTCTTGCCCAACTGAGGACTGCCTGCGTGCCCAGGTCCCTAGCCATCCAAGCTGCCTTGCCAGCAGAGAGCAAAGGGGGTTAAGATTCCTGGGTAAGCCCCCTGACCTGGATGAGCCCTGGAGGGGGGATGGGGTGGGGATTATGGTGGCCCCACCCACCAGCGGGTGGCTGCCGCACAGGGCAGCCATCTGCAGCCCAGATCAGCTGAGCCTCTGCTTCTAGTCCAAGGGGAGCATGGGAGGACACAGGCTCAGCCATCTGGGCCCGCCCCCATGCAGGGAGGTACCTGCGTATGGGCAAGGGTGGGGAGCCCCTTCCATTTCGCTCTCACTCCAGCTAAACTTCAGAGGAGGAAGATCGTGCACAACACAAACCCCATCATAGAATGGGTGAGGGATCATGCAAAAATCCAGCCCACAAGCCTGACCTGGACACAGCAGATGGACAACCAACCAAGAGAACCAGTGCCTGTAAGACAAGAGAAACAACTGCAGAGACACGATATCACAATGACCACTTATGCGCTCACCGGGCCAGGAAGACCCCGGACCTCATTTTGGAGATGCCTTCTAAGAGAGCAATGCACCTCACCCTCCCCACACTACGAGAGAGGTGAGGAAGACCAAAGATGGGGTAATCGGCCCTACATCAAAACTGCAAACTGAGGCAGAGGAGATGATCTACAAAGGCCATTCACAGATGCCTGTATTCACAGAGAAACTTCTTCACCAACACTGGCTGGGGGCGAGAATCCCTAAATCTGACACCAGAGCCATAAGGTAAAACAGCAAAGCAGCAGAGATGGGATTGGAGAAGACGGTCTGCAGCAAGAAAACATGGACAGATCACAAATGAATACAGACTGGCCACCCAATACAAACTTAAGACTAAAAACCTACTAGCATGGCTCGCCTATTTCCAACAACACAGTCCCTCACCCAGTGAAAGGACACTGCCAAAGGAAAGAAAGAGACTAAAGGACTTAGCACAACTAGTAAACAACAAAGAATGGAGTTTGAGAGAATGGAAGGGGCACCAGAGGGAAGAGGAAGAGGTGGTAGCCCAAAAAAACACAGAGGTTGTGATCTAAAGAACAAAATAAATAATATAAAAAATAATAGTAATAATAACAATAATTTCACCAAACCAAAAAAAAAAGTTTTTTGTTTTATAGCTTAACTCAGAACAATGCAAACTTCAATGGGAAATTTTAGTTAAAAAAAAAAAAACAGAAAAAGAATGCTGAACTGAGTGTGTTTGAACTGGGTGTGCCTTGCCAGCTGTCTTCACTGCCAACAGCTTCCACCCCAAAGCCCAGCTTGCATGGGCCGAGGCTCACGGCAACTGAGTCTCACCGGGAACCACAAGTCCCTCGGCCACCCCACCAGCAGCTGGGTGAGAGCTCCAGGAAGTCAGGTGAGGTCTCCTCCCTGACTGCCCCCTCAGGCAGCATCTGGTTGCCAAGGAAATGGTCCTGGGAGAAAGGGGCAGGTCTGCATTTTGCAACTGAAAGAAGCCTTCCCAGCCAGGTTAAGGCTGAACTGAGTGTGTTTGAACTGGGGGTGCCTTGCCAGCTGTCTTGACTGCCAACAGCTTCCACCACAAAGCCCAAAAGTGCCAGTGCCACTACGCGACACTGGCGCAAACTCAGAAATCAAGGATACTCACTACCAGAAGCACATAGGCAAAGTTACCCACAACTATATAGATTTGAACATGCCTAATACTAGAGCAGTAGTCACCCAATATGTAGAGCAGATCCAAAAGGAAAACACAGGAAGGAGGAAGACCATAAATACTCAAGCAAGCCCTAAGAAAAATAACTGCCCACCAAAGGATAAACAATCTGAAGAAATCAACTTAGATGACATGGAAGAAATGCTCCATATGTCAGACAAAGAATTCAGAATCAAAATGATTAAAGTACTCAAAGAATCCAAGGAAGAGGGGGAGAAAAGGGAAAGCAAAAGGGAAGAAGCATTCAACGAATTAAGAGTAGTAGAAAAATATAAGCAAGAATGCAGTAAAATGGGCAACATCATCAACATACAGAAAAACGAATTGAAACACTAAATAAGAAACTACAGGAGATGCAATGCATAAAACGAGAAATAGAAGAACTCAAGAATGCAGGGAAGAGCCAGGAAAGCAGATTAGAAGAAACAGAGGAAAGAATCAGCACACTAGAGGATACAGAAGTAGAGAGAACAAAGAGAGAGAGAAGCAGAATAAGATAAACAGAAGAAAAAATCAGAGATCTGTCAGATACCCTAAAGAAAACAAATATAAGAATAATTGGAATACCAGAAGGGGAAGAAAAAGACATAGGATCTGAAAGGCTCTTCAATGAAATAATGGAGGAAAATTTCCCAAATCTGAAGAAAGAAATGAAAATAGACATACACGAATCAAAAAGGACACCAAACTACTTTAATGAAAGAAGAAATACAGCAAGACACATCATAGTAAAACATACAAAAGTTAAAGATAAAGAAAAAATTATCAGAACAAGAGAGAGGAAAACAGATAACCTACAAAGGAAAACTGATCAGACTGACCTCAGATTTCTCAGAGGAGACACTCCAGGCAAGGAGAGAATGGCATCACATCTTCAAAACCCTCCAACACAAAGTGTCAACCAAGAATACTCTACCCAGCAAAGCTGTCCTTCCTTTATGAAGGAAAAACCAGAACTTTCTCAGACAAACAAAGACTACAGAAATTTGCAATCACCAAACCTCCTCTCCAAGAAATCCTGAAAGAAGCCCTAAGAGCAAAACCTGCAGAAGAATAAAAGGAATGAACAATTAAAAAAAAAAAGAGAGAGAACAAACCAAAACAGAACCCCAAATGACCACCAGGGACCCATTGTTGGACCCTCAAACATCAATAATAACTCTAAATGTCAATGGGCTAAACTCATCAATCAAAAGACATAAAGTTGCAGACTGGATTAAAAGACAGAACCCAACATTCTGTTGCCTCCAAGAAACACATCTGATCCTGAAAGACAAGCATAGATTGAAGGTAAAAGGATGGAAAATAATTCTACAAGCAAATGGACCCCCCAAAAAGGCAGGAGTAGCCATCCTTATATCCGACAAAGCAGATTTCAAAATTAAAAAAGCAACAAAGGATAAAGATGGACACTACCTAATGGTGCAAGGGTCAATCAACCAAAAAGACTTAACAATTATTAATATATACTCACCAAATGAGGGAGCACCAAGATTTATAAGACAGCTACGAAGAGAGCTGAAAGCAAATATAAACGAAAACACATATAGTAGGAGATTTCAACACCCCACTCTCAACAAAGGACAGATCAAAAAAACAAAAGCTACACAAGGACACAAAAGCCTTAAAAGAAACCTAGACAAAATGGACCTAACAGACATACACAGAATGCTACACCCACAAGGAACAGAATACACATTCTTCTCAAATGCACATGGATCCTTCTCTAAAATTGATCACATACTAGGCCACAAGGCAAACATGAATAAATACACAAAGATTAAAATAATACCAACTTTTTTTTCAGACCACAAGGGCATCAAACTAGAAATCAACAATGAAAAGGAAGTAAGAAGAACACCTAACGCTTGGAGTTTGAACAATATACTTCTAAAGAAAGAATGGGTAAATGAAGAAATTAAAACTTATTTCGAAACAAACGACAAAGAAGACAGCATTCCAAAATGTCTGGGATGCAGCAAAAGCATATCTAAGAGGAAGGTTCATAGCAATACAGGCCCACATCAAAAACCAAGAAAATAACCAAAAAAACAACCTAATCTACCAACTTGAAAAATTAGAAAAAGAGCAACAGAAAAACCCAAAATCCAGCAGAAGACAAAAAATAACAAAAATAAAAGAAGAAATAAATAATCTAGAAGCCAAAAAGACTATCCAAAAGATTAACGAAACCAAAAGCTGGTTCTTTGAAAAAATAAACTAAATTGATAAGCCCCTTGCAAAACTCACAAAGGAAAGAAGAGAGAAAATACTAATAAACAGAATCACAGATGAAAGAGGAGAAATTACAATGGACACAAAAGAAATCCAAAGGATAATAAGAGATTATTATGAACAACTATATGGAAATAAATACAACAACCTGGATGAGATGGATAGATTCTTAGAAAGATACAACTCCCCAAAATTAAACAAAGAAGATAAATATAGAGAACTTAAATAAACAAATCACAAGCAGCGAAATTGAAGCAGTCATCAAAACTCTACCTAAAAACAAGAGCCCAGGACCTGATGGCTTTACAAATGAATTCTACCAGACATTCAAAGAAGAAATAATGCCCGCACTACTAAAGCTTTTCCAAAAAAATTGAGAAAGAAGGAAAACTGTCAAACACCTTCTATGAAGCAAACATCACACTTATACCAAAACCAAATAAGGACAACACCAAGAAAGAAAACTATAGACCAATATCCTTAATGAACACAGATGCAAAAATCTTAAACAAAATCCTGGCAAACTGAATCCAACGATGCATTAAAAGCATCATTCATCATGACCAAGTGGGATTTATCCCAGGGCACAAGGATGGTTCAACATCCGGAAATCAATTAACATAATACACCACATCAGCAAAGAGAAAAACAAAAACCACATGGTAATATCAATAGATGCAGAGAAAGCATTTGACAAAGTCCAGCATCCATTCATGATAAAAGCCCTTGAAAAACTGGGTATTAAAGGAACTTATCTCAACATAATAAAAGCCATCTATGACAAACCTACAGCAAATATCATCCTAAATAGAGAAAAACTAAAAGCATTCCAGCTGAGATCTGGAACTAGGCAAGGATGTCCACTCTCCCTACTACTCTTTAACATTGTATTGGAAGTCCTAGCTAGGGCAATAAGGCAAGAGAAAGGCATAAAAGGGATACAAATAGGTAAAAGAGGAACTGAAGCTATCATTATATGCAGATGATATGATTCTCTACACAGATGACCCCAAAAAATCCACAGAAAGATTACTTGAAATAATAAACCAGTTCAGTAAGGTAGCTGGATACAAAATCAACACACAGAAGTCAGTAGCACTTCTATATGCAAAAAGTCAAATAGAAGAGGAAGAAATCAGAAAAACCATCCCATTTACCATTGCACCAAAAAAAATTAAATACTTGGGAATAAACCTAACAAAAAACGTGAAAGAATTATACAAAGAAAATTTTAAAACACTCCTAAAAGAGATATAAGAAGATGTAAGGAAATGGAAAGACATTCCCTGTTCATGGATTGGAAGAATTAATATTATCAAAATGACCATCTTAGCAAAGGCAATATATAGATTCAATGCAATCCCAATAAAAATCCCCATGACACTTTTTAAAGAGATAGAACAAAAATTACTGAAATTCATATGGAATAACAAAAGACCCCGAATATCCAAAAGCCTCCAGACCAGAAAAAAACAGAATGGAGGTATTACAATCCCAAACTTTAAACTATACTACAAAGCCATAATAATTAAAATAGCATGGTACTGGTACAAAAACAGACAGTCAGATCAATGGAACAGAATTGAGTGCCCTGAAATAAAACCACATAGCTATAGTCAACTACTTTTCAATAAAGGTGTGAAAAACTTACCTTGGAACAAGGATAGCCTCTTCAATAAATCGTGCTGGGAAAATTGGACTAAGACATGCAAAAAAATGGACCAAGAAATCTCCCTTACTCCATATACAAAAATAAACTCAAAATAGATAAGAGACTTAGAGGTCAGACCTGAAACCTAGCATACATTGAGGAAAACTTGGGCAAAACTCTCCATGAACTACAGTTCAGAAATCCCTTTCTGGAAACATCTGCAGATGGCAAAAAAATGAAGGAAAACATAAACAGATGGGACTACATCAAACTAAAAAGCTTCTGTACAGCAAAAGGGACAACAGAAAAAACTAAAAGATGCCCAACCGAATGGGAAAAAATCTTTGCCCTCCACATGAGCAACAAGGGCTTAATAACGAAGACCCACAAGGAACTCACACAACTAAACGAATGCAAAACAAAAAGCCCAATCAAAAAATGGGGAGAAGAACTAAAAAGACACTTTTCCAAAGAGGAAATACAAATGGCCAACAGGCACATGAAAAACTGCTCAACTTCGCTAGTAAT
>PVHY01010061.1:24278-53669 GCA_004024945.1 Uropsilus gracilis
GATACCACCTTACACCAGTAAGAATGGCCCACATCCAAAGAACAGACAACAAGAATTGCTGGCGAGGATGTGGAGAGAAAGGAACACTACTACACTGTTGGTGGGAATGTAAACTAGTCCAACCACTATGGAAAGCTGTATGGAGGACCCTCAAGTTAATGAAAATGGAATTACCATTTGACCCAGCAATTGCTCTCTTTGGAATCTACCCAAAAGAGACCTATATGTGGGTACAAAGGGACACCTGTGCATTCCAAGGACATGGAAGCAACCTAAATGCCCCAAAACAGACGACTGGATAAAAAAATGTGGTACATATACACAATGGAATATTACTCATCAATTAAAAATGACAAATTTGATGAATTTATGGAAACCTGGATGTACCTAGAAGAAATCATTCTAGCAGAAACGAGCCAGATAGAAAGGGACAGAAACCAAATGGTTTCACTAATATATGGTCAACCAAATGAAACTGCACAGGGGGAGAGTGGGGACCAGCTGGAGAGGGTGGGAAGGGGAGGTGGTGGGTGACCCCCAGGGACTGAAATTATGTGAAATATATATAAATAAATAAAATTTTTTAAAAAATTTTTAAAAATGAAAAAAAAACTTCACATTGCACTTTCCAACATAAATACATTAAACCTTAATGATTTTTAGTGCTTTATCTTAAATCTTTGACATATTAATTGAACAAAAAATAATATTATCTAGAGGATGTCAGAAAGACAGAAGAGTAACAGAGTTCAGACCCCTGTGCGTTCACAGAAACATAAAAAAACTTCAAGTTGGTTACATGAAATTTATAGACACTGTACAAACAAAAGTCTATGGCAACTAAGCTTAGTCCACGTCAAGTAGCCACATCCAAAATGGCAGGAAATTTTATGGCATTTTTTTTCACCCTTGCTCACTACCATTCTATAGCCTAATCTGCAAGAAGTAATCTAATTTCAATCTGTTTCCTGAAATAGAGGAAAAGAGAAGATTTAATTTCCAAAGTTACTAACTTTTCTGGTGGCTGCCTGATAATTTGGCCTCTGTGTCAACCAAACTCAGAGCTGAGAGTCCAAAAAGGGCAGCTCAGAATTAAAGATAGAAAAAAGCCCCAATATGCACAGGGAAATATAAGACCAACAGTCAAGTATGGTAAGATATGTAGGAACAAGAACACAGCAGAACATATAAGACCCAGAGAAGAAATCAAGGTGATACCTTTAGAAAATTAAAAGCATATTAAAAAGTAGCAATGCACATGAGGAAGACAAAAAAGCACACATACAAGGCCAGGCAAAAGACATATCCAGAAAAGGTCTGAGAAGACATTAAGGATTCACAACTGGCTGAAAGCTGAGAATACCTCCAACTCAGTGATGACCACCTCCAGCTAGCAGTCACTCTGAAAGGACAGGAAACGATAACCATGTGCTCTCTCTGATGCTCAATTACACACACACACACACACACACACACACAGAGCATTAAAAAAAGAATGAAGAAACAGGGAAAAGCAAGGAAATTATGCATTACATGGAGACTGAACAATGTAATACACAGAGATCACTGGGCTAATGAGGAAATCAAAGAAGAAATTGAAACAAGTGACAAAGATGATACAACCTTCCAGAGTGTATGGGACTCAGTAAAGGTGGTTTATAGAGTAAAATATATAGCCACACAGGCCCATAGCAAGAAATAAGAAATAATCCAAAATGAAACAACCTACTCTTCTCATCTTGAGGAATTGGAAAAAAAAAAAAACAACAAAAAGTACAAAAGTCAGTAAAAGAAAGGAAATAATAAAAAATGAAAGCAGAAATTAATAAAATAGAAATAAAAAGACAATTCTAAAGATCAATGAAACCAAAAACTGGTTCCTCAAAAAAAAAAAATAAATAATAAAATAAAATCAATAAACCCCTAAGTAAGGCTCACAAAGAATAAAGGGAGAAAACCCAAATAAGAAAGAGCATACATGAGAGGAGAAATTAATATAGACACAGAAGTAATCCAGAGAATAGAGACTACTATAAACATTGATATGCAGACAAGTACAACAATCTAGATGAGATGGACAAAGTCACTCAAAACTGAACAGAGAAGAAATAGACAGCTTAAAACAAACCAATTACAAGCAGTGAAAATGAAACACTGATCAAACCTTCCCTAAAAACAAAAGTCCTGGACCAGATGGTTTCTACCAAACAAGTTCTACCAGAAGTACAAATATGAAATAATGCCTTCCTACAAAGACTCTCAAAAAAATCAAAGAAAGAAGGAAACTATCAAACTCATTTTATGAGGCCAACATTAAACTAATACCAAAACAAACAAAAAAGACAACACAAAGAAAACTACAGACCAGTCTCCCTAATGACATATAACAGTATTATATGAAAAGCTTACAAACTAACATTATACTCAAAAATGAAAGCGACACACAAAAATTTTATTAAATATAAGTCTGATTTATGGATTCTTTTGTTCTCTGTTTTGGTGTTATAATTGAGTTGTCATTGACTAATCCAATGCCATAAGACTTCTCTCAATGTTTCTTCTAAGAGTTAGATAGTCATAGCTCTATGTTTAGGTTTGATTAATTTTGGGTTAATAAAATTTTTGTGTGCCAAAGGACACAGAGTGAGAAAACACACAGAATTGGGGGAAATATGTCAATTCATATACCTGATAAGGAGTTAAAAATCAAACTATCTAAGAACCCAAAGCACATATAACCATAATAGTTAAAAACAGAAAGCAAACAACCTGGTTAAAATATGGACAAAGGACTTGAAGAGACATTTCTCTAAAGAAGATATGCAAATAGCCAGTAAGTACATGGAAAGAAATTCAACAGAAACCATAGGGAAATGCAAATCAAAACTATGAGAAATTACTTCACACCCATTAGAGGGACAGCAGGAAGGAAGTTGCAAAGGAATATAGGAAGTGGACAGATACCAAAAGGGGCCAAAAGCTGCTGACCAACAAACCACAGGTCCCCATTACCTGCGTGTAGCAGTTGCCACTCAAAATACAGTTTAACAAGGGATTTTATTAAGAAGGGAAATTAACCGGAAAAGTCCTTATTGCCACAAGTGGCTAGTTATCTTAGCCCAGTCACCTTTTTGTCCAAAACTCCCAAACATAGTTCAAGATGGTGCCCTTTGCCCCTCCAAACCTCAGAGATAGGCACGTTCACAAAATGTAGCATCTTCTCTTTTCTTCTCTCTCCAGTGTTCCACGCTGTTCTGCATCTCCAAGGTGTTTTAAACTTCTTCCACAATTGCTGATGCACAAATCAGCTTTCCAAATCCCTTACCATCTCCAGGTACCAGCTCACTCTGCCACCTTTCTGCAGCGCCATACTCTCCACACCAGCTACTCTTTTGTCAGCCACCATGGCTCCTTGCCATCTCCAGCTAATTCTTCAGGGGGTTTCCCATGGCCAGGCCATGTGGACCTGTTCTCTCAATCCACCATTCTCATCTATCCTTTTCTTTTTTTCTCTCCTTCTTTTTAATCTGCCTTTTGGCAAATCTGGCTTCTTTTCAGACTCCGCCCACCAGGGACATTTTGGCACCCATTTAATTTTCAACTATGTCATTACCCCATATCAATAAATACTCCTGGTAACAGAAGGTGGGTACTTAGTATTTAATGACAAAAGTTTCAGTTTTCGAAGAAGAAAAGGTTCTGGGAAGAGAGAGTGGTGATGGGTGCACAATACTCTAACAAATAAGTACTACAATAAGCAGTAAGTACATGTACTTCGTTCATGAAAATAACAATTAAAAGTGGTTAAAATGGCAAATTGTTATATATAGGTAACCCCAGTATTCAAAAACAAAAGAATATTTGCAATGGTTCTAGAAAATGAGAGTGATTATGATATTTACTTCCTTTTAAAAATGTTTATTATCTATATTTACAAAATGTTTCCATAGCCTTTTCCTACACTCTTACTAATAAAATACCTTTTATTATTTCAAAATGAGATAAAATTAATTATTTTGGCACTATGCCTATTCTGGTTCTCAATACCTTTATTTATTTTTTTCTTAGATTTGTACTTTTCCATGTGAAAAGGATACAAAGTTTAAGAAAGAAATAAAATGGAAGCAAATTTAAAGATATAGTGTTCACCACATAACAATTAATTTTTAGTCATTATTTTTTAATCAGAAGATATTTTCAAACTGTAATTGCAAACTAGTCTTGGAAATATGTCTAAATATGACTTGGAAATTAAAAGGCAATCAAATGGTTCCCTCTTTCCTATCAATATGTTTTCCTATCAATATGTATGTTATGTGACTGGTGTTATAAATTAAGCATAAATAAATATTTCATGATCTCTTTTAAAAGAATGGGTCCTTTCCATCATCCAACCCTAAAATAAGTCCCCAAACTCCCAGAAAACTATTGTCCTCTTCAAAGAAGTAGTATATAGAAAGTGTTGTCATCACCTGTATATCCTCCTAAGTATCCCACAGATCTACTCTTACCAAACCAAAAAACAGAAGCCAAAACCACACAAGTCAGACTTTGTATCTAAGAACTACTATGCTCAAATAACTTAATCTTATGTGATCTTAAGCATTAGCAATTAAGCCTTTTATTTTCATGCAGAGTAAAAGCACCAACATTCCCTGAAAAAAATACTGTTCTTCACAAAAATACAAAGATGGTGAACACGGCACAGTTCAATTCTATTTTCACAAAAATCTTATCTTTAGAGAGTAAACATATGTGTGAGGAGGACCTTGACCCTATCAGATATGTCCATAAACAAATCCACCAATGCTGAATCCAAGACAGGCACAGCAACCTCCTGGAATGAGCATCCAGTAATCAACAGCAGCAGTTACTATTTTCAGATGCCTTTTTTCAGGAAACGCAACCATACTGCACATGAGAAACTAGACATAATAAGAAAACTGACTTTACTGAATCATTCCTAACCTATATAGAACGACTGACGAGAGGTCCTTTAAATTTAAAAAAAAGGACGGGGGGGGACATAAACTATGTTAGTGAACTCAATTCTAAAAGGAAAAATTAAGAGAAAATAGGAAGCAAGAATAATGGGAAAAGTCATGGTATTCAGACAAGTTTAGTAAATATATCAGGTAAGAACAGAGAGCCTTATTTACCTATGGTCTCCATTTTGGGTCACAAAAAGGAAGAAAAGAATAAAAGGGAGGGGAGAAGAAAATGAAGTTATAGAAGATCACAAAGCTTTTAAATTAAGGTTCAAATTTTTTCTCAGTCCATTGTTTGCTATTTAGAAATGTCTACTTCTGTGACCGATATTCAGTAAGACTAAAATCACTTTGGCTATATAACTACTCTCTATGATTTATTTTCATTTCTTAAGAAACACTATGGTATGGTTAAGTTAGACTTTTAAACTCTGTGTTGAATTCTCAGTGTTTACTTCCTGGTGACCATGATCAAATTACTTAACCTTTGTGAAATTACTTTCATTACCCATATTAACACAGATAACAGAGTTTGTTTGGAGTCCTTCTCCAATGGATGAAAAAAGAGCTGTATGGAATTGTCAAACTCCATTTTCCACTGAACTAGAAGATTAATATTAATGTACAGACTTCAAAATACCTACAAGTACTGCTTGAGACAGCTGAGACTGCACATGTTACAGTATATAAGGGGAAATAAGAAAGAGAAGCACAGAAGATGAAAGGACTGAATAATCAAAGTACATAAGCATCACAAACCAAGCAAACTTGCAGATGAAGAATGCACTCTGAAGAACAGAGTCATATTCCGTGACTATGGAATGGGTACAAAGAAATGACATAAACAAAGAAATGACACATAAACACCATTCAGGACCTACATGGGATGATAGAATCTGAGAATATGAAATTGCTTTCAAAATTCTCACAGATAGGATCAAAAATCTCATGGATATAGCACATTTGTTTTGTTTTTTTGAGACTAGGTCTCGCTATTTTTGCTCGTGGAACTGCAGGCTCCTGTTGCCCATGGTACCACAGACTCAAGCAAACCGCAGTCTCAGCTTCCCAGGTAGCTGAGATTACAGGCATGCACCACCACGCCCAGCTATTTTTTGGGGACTAGGTCTCACGATGTTGTCCTGAGCAGGACTCGAACCACAATCCCTAGCCCCAGCCACTTCATAAGCTGAAGCTTACAGGCATGAGCCACCGTGCCTAGCGCTGGATATAGCACATTTGCAGGAAAGAACCTATTTTCTGCTGCAGCAGAAATGGAAAGAAGTTCTAGTTGTGATACCTTCCTCATTCTACAGTGCGTCTGAAAAGAGAACTCATCTTGAAAACCCCATTCAATAAGTAGTAAAAGCGATATTAGAAAAGCAATATAAAATTTTCTTTGAGAAAATGTGGACAAAAATTTAAAAACTTTCCAGAAGACAAAGAACAATTCCTAGAATGCTGCCACTGGGCAGATGAAAGTAGTGACCAAACATTTTGTTGTATTTTTAAAACCCAAAAAAGTTTCATATCTAAAAAAAAAACTTGGGCTGGGAACACAAAAGACAAATGTAGAGAATTCAAGGAAGAAAATAAATGAAAGGAGGAATATTTTTTTAATAGTTTAAGTCTAGTTTACATTTCTTTTTTTCTTGTCTTTTGGGTGTTCCTCCTCCCTCCCCTTCCCCTTGTGCCCCCCCCCTTGGCCACTCCATCTCTTCTTTCACTACCAGTTATTAGTTAATTTTTAGTCCATTGGATTCTTCCTCTTGTTTCCTAGAGCACTGTTCTTTTGTCAGGTGTAGACATGTTTTCCTGGGACACAGGGGCTTGTGCTTAGTTTTCCAGGTGTACCTTTGCTGCGAGTAGCCAGTTTATGCATGTTTATATCTTTTCAGTGTCTCCTCCTTATTGGTTGCCTGTTCCAACCCAGCTAATGTCACATTTTGCTTCTTCTTTGCTTTATAGTTCAGTTTCAGGCATTGGGAGCACTTTTCTCAGCCAGTGTTTATGTAAAAAGTTTCTTAATCAGGGTAGGCACTGGCAGATGGTTGGTCTGTTCCTTGTGGGACTGCTACCCTTCTCTGTGACTTTCCTCTCTGCATGAAATGGGAGGGTGCTTAGTTCACAATGAAGGCATCTCTGAACCAGAAATTCCCTTCTCATCTGTGGAAACCTCAGTGGTTGTATTTCTGGGACAGTTTGTCTCTTTGTTAGTCTCACAGCCCTGTGTCCACTGGCTCTGAAATGTTTGTTTGTTCTGGGCTTTAATCCTCTCTCCTCAATTCTATCTTCAGGTGCATCTGCCATTGAGTTAGTGATTTAGTTGTCTCTAGTGAGGATTGACTGAATTTGGAGAAGAACAGAGTGTGACCCCTACTGACCCGCCCTCTACCCTCCACCACACCCCCACAACTGTCACCTCCTTCCCCCATTGGCCTGTGCATCTGGCAGTCCCCCCACACTAGTCTGGGGGTTCTGTATGGAAAGGGCTGAGCCTCCAGGGACATGGATGGCCCAGTCCCTGAGGGAACTGGGCAGACGCATAGGTGAAATTCCCTTTGTTTCTGGACCCTAGAGACAGCCCACTGGTCAGAAACGTGACAGGGAGGCCCACCCACCTATCACATGCAAGTCCAGGGGTGCTGACTTGCTCAGCCTCAAGGGACATGGTTGGTCCAGGCCCTGAGGGAACAGGGTAGAAGCATGGGCTGATAATTTTTTTTTTAATTAGGGAATAAAAAGACATAAAAATAGGGCAGCTTATCCCTACCACCTCCTGAGTCTGGACAATTCAGGTTGTCCTCCTGTTCGATCCACTTTATTTCTGATCTTTCATTTCCCTTTTCTTAAATAAACTTACTTCTAACACCCACTTTAAAAAAAAGGCATCATTGAAAGTCATCATCCCAGGTGAATATGGAGCTGGGAGCTGTGGGTCCCCTGCATTTCCATGACCCAAATCTGCACATCACTGCCATCATACATTGAGGAAAGTCACAAGGCTCAGAACCTGGTGTCCTAGATGAGTAAGGAGTAGATCGCCCATCATTCCCAAATGCAGAGCCCCAAGAACTGCTTATCACTATCATCAGAAATTGGGGAAAGTCAACAGGCTTGGCACCCAGCATCCCAGGTATTAAACTAGAACTCAACAATAAAAAAATAATAATAATAATGGGACTGAACAACATGCAATTGGAAGACCACTGAATACAAGAAATTAAAATTAAATTAATTAAAACAAATGACATAGATGACACAAGATTCCAAAATGTATGGAACCTAGCAAAAACAGTACTTGAAGGTAAAGTCATAACAATACGTGCCCAGATCAAAAAAGCAAGAATAGCCCAAAGAAATAATCTAATACCCAACTTGAAAACTAGAAAAAGAGCAACAAAAAAATACAAAACCCAGCAGAAGACAGGAAATAATAAAAATCAAAGCACAAATAAAAAATACAGAAACAAAAAAGACAATCCAGAATATAAACAACCATTTACCTAAAATGGTAAAATCCAAGCAAGGTTCACAAAGAAAAGGAGAAAACTCAAATGAACAGGATCATAAATGAAAAAGGAGAAATTACAACTAACACAGTAGAAATTCAAAAGATAATTAAAGACTACTATCAACATCTATATGCAAACAGATACAACAACCTGGATGAGATGGACAAATTCTTAGAATGAAAAACCACCCAAAATTGAACAAAGAAAAACCAGAGAACTTAAACAGGCCAATCACACCAGCAAAAGTGAAGCAGTCATCAGAATTCTCCCTAAAATCAAGAACCCAGGACCAGACAGTTTCACAAATGAATTCTACCAAACATTCAAAGATGAGCTAATCACTATATTACTAAAACTCTTCCGGAAAAATAAGACGGAAAATTACCAAACACATTCTATGCAGTAAACATTACACTAATACCAAAACCAAACAAAGATAGCACAAAGAAAGAAAACTATAAGCCATCCCCCTAATGAACACAGATACAAAAATCCTAAACAAAAACTCCTGGCAAATCGAATCCAACAATGCATGGAAAGGATTACTCACCATTATCAAATGGGATTCATCCCAAGGGTACATGGATGGTTCAACATCTGAAAATCAATCAACATAATCTATCACATCAACAAGGAGAAAATCAAAACCATAGGATCATATCAATAGAAGCAGAAAAAACATTTAACAAGCTCAGCATCGTTTCATGATGAAAGCCCTTGAAAAACTCAGAATAAAAGGATTATATCTCAACATAATAAAAGCCATTTATCACAAAACCAAAGCAAACATCATCCTTAATGGGGAAAAACCAAAACCATTTCAATTGAGATCTGGAACTGGGCAAGAATGCCCACTCTCACCACTAATTTTCAACATAGTACTGGAAGTTCTAGATAGGGCAATAAGACAAGAGGAAGACATAAAAGGAATACAAATAGGGAAGGAGGAAATATAGCTATCATTATATGCAGATGATAGGATACTCTATTTGTAGAGAACTCAAAAAAATCCACAGAAAGTCTAGTTGAAATAATAAACCAGCAAGGTAGTCAGATACAAAATCAACACACAAAATCCAATGGCCTTATAAGCAAAAAAAAAAACAAACAAACAAACAAAAAAACAGAAGAAATTTTAAAAAACCAAGTCATTCAATTTGCCATCACACCAATGAAAATTAAATATCTGGGGATAAACCTAAAAAAAGAAATGAAAGATCTATACAAGGAAAACTATAAGACACTGTTAAAGAATTAGAAGATGACATTTAACAAAATGGAAAGACAGTCCCTGTTCATGAAATGGAAGTATTAACATTATCAAAATGACTATCTTTCTAAATGCAAACTAAAGATTCAGTGCAATCCCAATAAAAATCCCAATGACATTCTTTAAAGAGATAGAACAAAAATTACTGAAATTCATATAATAACAAAAGATGTTGAATACCCAAAACTCCCCAGACCAAAAGAAGAACAGAGATACCACACTTCCAGACTTCAAATTATATTATAAAATCGTAATAATTACAACAGCATGGTATAAAAAAAAAGACAATCAAACCAATGGAACAGAATTGAGTGCCCATAAGTAAAGTGACACATGTACATTCAACTAATTTTTGATAAAGAGGCAAAAAACATACATTGGAACCAGGATAGCTTCTTCAATAAATGGTGTTGGGAAAACTGGACCAATACTGCAAAAAATGAACCTAGACAACTCCCTCACAGCACGTACAAAAGCAACTCAAAATGGATAAAAGACTTGGATGTAAGACCTGAAACTATAAAATGCATAAAGGAAAATATGAGTAAAACACTCCAAGATTTATACTTTGGAAATCCTTTTCTAGGATACATCTACAGATGCTAAAAAGAAATGAAGGAAAACATAAACAGCTGGGACTACATCAAATTAAAAAGCTTCTACTTCTGCACAGCAAAAGAGACAATAACCAAAACAAAACAAACAAAAAAAAAAAAAAAAAAAAAAAAAAAAAAAAAAAAAAAAAAAAAAAAAAAAAAAAAAAAAAAAAAAAAAAAACCAATGCAACAGGAGAAAAATTTCTGCCTTCCATATAAGTGATATGGGTCTAATAACAAAGATCAACAAAGAACTCACACAACTTAGCAAAAACAAAGCAAATAGCCCAGTCAAAAAATGGAGAAGAGCTTAAGAGACACTTTCCCAAAGAGGAAATACAAATGGCCAACAGCTTTATGAAAAAATGCCCAGCATCACTTATAGTCAGGGAAATGCAAATCAAAACCACAATGCAATATCACCTTATACCAGTAAGAATGGCCCACATCAAAAAAAAAGACAACAGCAAGTACTGGCATGGATGTGGAGAAAAAGGAACACTTTACACTGTTGGTAGGAATGCAAACTGGTCCAACCACTATGGAAAGTTGTAGGGAGGACCCTCAAACCACTGAAAATGAATTACTATTTGATACAGCAATCCCACCTATGGGAATGTACCCAAAGGATACAAAATACTAAATCAAAAAGAAACCTGTATTCCTATGTTTATTGCATCACTGTTTATAATAGCCAGGATACAGAACACCCCAAATGCTCCAAAACTGATAAATGGTTTAAAAAGATAAAGTATATTTACACAATGGAATATTATTCTGCAATCAAAACTAATAAATATGATGCACTTGTCAAGGTAACATGGATGGATCTAGAGGGAATCATATGAGTAGAATAAGTCACAAAGAAACCACATGGTCTCATCTATAGATGGGATATAGGAATAACAAACAAAAGGCCAAGAAAAAGTCAAAATAAGCTAACAACAGAACTGGAGCGACCAGATAGAATGGGGTGGCGGGGGAGAAATCAGGGAAGGGAGGAGCACAAGAAGATCAAGATGAAGGTTCATAGGTGATAAGGTAGAGGGAAAACACCAGGGAATGCAATGATCTCTCTCTCTCCCTCTCTCTCTCTCTCTATATATATATACACACACATATATACACATAAATATGTCAACAACAAAATGATTAATAAAAAAATCTTAAGACACAAAAATAAAAATGAAATTAAAATGATAATCACAAAACAATGGAAAGAGCAGAAGATAGGAATTATAAAAGACAAGCAAATGAAACTGAACTAAGAAATACTTAAGAGAAATTCTGGAGAAGAAAAAAACAGATGATTATAATACACTATAGGAGCAATTATCATGAGGAAGGGGAACACAGCAAGTGGAAGTAGAACAGGTCAAACAGATAGCCCAGCTGGGAAAAGTGAGCTCCAGCAGCCCAGCAGGTCCCTCAAGCAGAAGAGTGGACCTGGAAAGAGCCTTGATCGGCTCTGTTAGATGCTACTAGTTGCAGAACGAGACCTCACGCTGCATCATGGGTTAGGCTTGGCTAACCCCAAAGGGTCTAGGGAACAGACCTGGAAGTAGTCCATAACGGGTAGGTCTGGGCAAGCAGTGGGGTGGGCCCTGTCATGGAACACAGAGAACTCTGGCTTACAAAGAGGCAATCGGGCCTGGTTCCCACTATCTATATTCATAGATATATATATGTGTGTGTGTAGATATATATACATATATACACAGATATGAAAAATATATACACACATATGCAAAAAAATAAATATAACTAGAGAAGAAAAGAAAAAAATGGGGGCTGGGCACGGTGGCACATGTCTGTAAGTGGCAGCCTAGGAAGCTGAGACGGGGACTGGGGTTTGCAGTTCGAGTCCTGCCCCAGGCAACATAGCAAGACCTAGTCCCCAAAAAAAATCACTGGGCGTGGTGGCGTGTACCTGTAATCCCAGCTACCCGGGAAGCTGAGGCTAGGGATTGCTTGAGTCTGTGGTACCCCAGGCAATGTGAGCCTGCGGTTCCACAGGCAAAAATAGAGAAACCTAGTCTCAAAAACAGAAAAGAAAAGAAAGGGAAAAAAATGGCAGTAGCAAATGTCAATATGTCAATAATCACTAAATGTAAAAAACTGAACTCATCAATCAAAAGGCACAAAATATCTTAATCAGAAAAGAGAACTCAAATTCTCTTGTATCAAGAAATCCACCGGAGGTCAGAGATAAACACAGGCTCAGAATAAATGCTTAGAAAACAAACCTCCAATCAAATGGCACCCCGAAAATACAGGGATAGCCATTTTTATTTCAGATAAAACCAACCTCTAATTGAAAAAAGTAAAAAAGGAAGGAATGAAACATTATATAATGATTAAGGGATCAATTCAGCAGGAACACACAATACTCATCAATATATATTTACCAAAATGTATAAGACAACCACTAACACCGTCAAAATAGAAAATGGCCACAATACAATAGTGGTAAGTAGTAAGTAAAATGTTTTCTGAGTTCGTTTTCTGCAAACCTTGGGACTTGGTCTTAGTAATCTCTGATTTATAGCCAACTGGTCAGAAGCACAGGTCAATAGGCAAGGCTTGGAGTGCGCACCTGAAGGAGAAGACCATACTGAAAAAGAGCCCTTTACCTGTGGAATCTGATATCTGGGTAAACAGTGTCAGAAATGAGTTAACTCTAGGACATACTGCTGGTGTCTCAAAATTGCTTATTGGTGTGGGGGAAGCCTCCATATACACTCACATTAGAATTAGGTCCAGAAATGAATTCAGATGTTAAATTTTGATTAAAATCTTAATAATAAATTAAAGAAAGAATGATTAGGCCAGGCACGGTGGCAAGTACCTGCAAGCGACAGCTTATCAAGTCACAGCTCGGTCTGGGGATCGCGGTAAAAAGCTGGGTGTGGTATCACGCACCTGCAATTCTAGTTACCTGGAAAGCTGAGGCTGGGGATTGCTTGAGTCCGCGGTACCATGGGCAACATGAGCCTGTGGTTCCACAGGCAAAAATAGCGAGACCTAGTCTCAAAAAAAAAAAAGGATGACTAGAAGAGACCTAGATCAGTAACTCATATCACAATAAGATAAACTGCAAATGGATCAAATAGTAAATGTTAAAAATAAAAAGGAAACCATAAAAGTAACAGCACACATTGAGAGAACTCCTTTTTAACCTCATAGGATACTCCTGACTATGAGTCTAAATCCCACAAACAAAGGACAAGGAAAATTTAAAACTTAGAAGAACAAAAGCATAGAGAAAGAGAAGGGGGGGCAAAATTGGAGAGAGGGATGGGCACAAGAGATTAAGATGATGGTTCCAGGGTGATAAGGTGATGGGCGAACCTCAAGGTAGACAATGATATAAAATATGTACCCTAGCCATTAGTCTTCCTTAGTTAATGATCATAAAACATTCTCTTGGCCACCTTTTTTCCCCCTTGCCTAGATCCTTTAAAAGGCCTAGTAATTTACCTTAGAGTTGCTACTAGTCATGCTTCTGGTAGCCCACAGTCTAGACTGTGGCAATCGCTCTCATTTGTCCTTTCTTGCAACTGTGAGCCCGGCTCTTTACACACATGCAATCAATTAAAAAAAATAAAATTTAAAAAAACCCAAATATCATAAAAGATTTGATAAACTGATAGATTTGATTACATGAACTCAAAAAAAATGAAATCATAAAAGGGAAGAAATTCATAAGTAAAGCACAGTCCAAAAGCAAAGTAAGAGGGCCAAAAGAAATGGGATACCCTACATGGGAATCCCAGTGAGGCCAAGCAGGTAGAATTTCTCTCTCTCCAGCTTGTTCTCTTCATTCTTAGGGCAATCTCAGAGATCTCAATTCCAGAGTATCCAGTTTCTAAACATTCATCAGCCACTGTCTTTCCACTTTAAAGCTCACAGCAGCCAATTTTTATATACTTGCTTTTACTTGCTAGACCATCTAATACTACTTCTCTTTGATAATAAAATACTTAAGGAAAAAAAATACCAGCACCAAGGAAGCCACTTTCTCTCCACTTTCCCCACCCAGCTTCCTTGAAATAAATATTTTATTTCATAGACTTTTCTGAAACTGCTCATCAACAATAATTCCCTGCTTGCTCTTTCTAAGCTTTTTCTTAGTCAGTCTGTTCTATCCACTGATATTGCTGCCTATTCATTCTCCAAAGATCCTACCTCAAAATTGCTTCTTGAAAGCACATAGTTTTCATTGCCATAAGCATTTATTATCAGTTAAAGAATAGGTACTGTGCTGGAATAACTTCATACAAGTGTGATGAAAATTCAGAGATTAACATTTACAAAATGCTTAGAAAAGTGTCTTGATAACTATCATTACTGCTACTACCATCAACATTTCAGAATACAAGAGGAAAATCCATCAGAAAATCAGGGAGACCAAGATCTACATTGGAGTTATCAGCCCATAAACAGGAGTCCAACAGAAAATCAACTGTACCAAGACAAAAACAAACTTTTAAGGATAAATCCACAAGGAGAATCCCTGATAAAGGGAGAAACAGATGTCAAAGAAATACATTCTTAATGATAATCATAGTAGTAGTAGTAGTAGTAGTAGTAGTAGTAGTAGTAGTAGTAGTAGTAGTAGTAGAAGTAATAATAACAAGTCTACCTATTATGTAAAGCATTTGCCATGCTGCAACTGAACAAGCACTTTAACATATGGTATCTTTTAATCACTTATAACCTAGTGAAATATATACTGCTGTCCTCATTTTACAGATGAAAGACTGAGCATTCTCCAGATCACAAGGTAGTGTTAAAATGAACACAAGATGATGTCAAAAGAACTTCTATGCTGCTAGTGGGAATGCAAACTGGTCCAATCACTATGGAAAGCTGTGTAAAGGACCCTCAAACTACTGAAACTGAACTACTATTTGATATAGCAATTCCTTTTCTGGGAATCTACCCAAAGAATACAAAAATAATTCAAATAATTCCTAATTCAAAAGGAAACCTGTATTCCTATGTTTACTACTACTGTTTATAATGCCAGGAGATGGAAACAACCCAAATACCCCAAAACAGATGAATGGATCAAATAGCTGTATATTTACATAATGGATTATTATTCAGCAATCAAAAAAAAAAGAGACAAACTTAAGTCATTTGCATCAATGTGGATGGAACTAAAAGGAATCATGCTAACCTAAATAAGCCAGAAAAGAAAATAGATACTGGATGGTCTCACATTTATAATACAGAGAAAACAAACAAAAGGACAAGAAAAAGGTAAAAATAACAAACTGATAACAAAACAAAAGCATATAGTAAGGTAAGGAGAGTAAGGGAAGGGAAATTAGGGGAAGAATGAGCACAAAAGATCATGATAACAGTTCATGGGTGATAGAGTGATGGGAAACTTTGAGGTATAAAATGATTTAAAAAATAAATATATACCAAAAAATAAGTACTTTACAAAACTGAATGTAGTCAATAACTGCAATGGAACAGGCCTAAAAAGCACCCTTCATATTTGTCAATGTGAAGGTGACTCTGAAAGGAATTTCTGTGAAATAAAGAGGGAAATGCTGACTTCAAAGCAGCTGACACATGAACAGGAAGTGAAAACATGGAGCTTTTAAATGCCCCTTATAAAAGGAGAACTGGAAGCCAAACATATTGGTCAACAGGGTAAGGAAAGGAATTCTTCTTCATTGTTGGTTTAAGGTCTCAGGTGGGTTGGGTAGAGTTTTGACTAGGGCAATCCAGAGTCAGAGTGCACTCTCCAGATGCATCATTTCCTGGGTCTCACTCTCAGTCTTCTTCACTGGCTAAAGGCTTTGACACATCAAAGCTCCCACTGATTTTCACCCATGACTTCAAGTCTAACTTCACAGACAGTAACCTGAGGTTCTACACCCTTGGCTATTCGTCCCATGGCCTAGAAGGGTATGTTCATTATCATTTCAAAATCGAAATGTCAAACTTTAAGTCATAAGTCTGCTTTAGTTCTCCTTCTTCCCCAATTCTGACACTGTTTTCTATGCATAGCAAGTGCTCAACAGATTTAAAGTTTTGTTCCAAATAATAAATACTAATACCCAAAATAGTGAATGGAGTTAAATGCATATAATACATTCTTGAAATGTGGTATATGAATTCTTATGACTTTTTTAAGGAAAACAAACAGCTGGGACTACATCAAACTAAAAAGCTTCTGTACAGCAAAAGAGACAAGAGACAAAACAAAAATAACCTAACTGACTGGGAGAAAATTTCTGCCCTCCACAAAAGTAATAAGGGTTTGATAACAAATATCTACAAGGAACTCAAACAGCTTAGCCAAAACAAAACAAGAAGCCCAGTCAAAAAATTGGGAAAACTAAAAAGACACTTCTCCAAAGAGGAAATACAAATGGCCAACAGGCACATGAAAAAGTGCTCAACATCACTGGCAATCAGGGAAACGCAAAACAAAATCACAATGAGATCACCTTACACCACTAAGAATTGCCCACATCAAGTAAATGTGCAACAAGTGCTGGTGTGAATGTGGAGAGAAAGGAAAAGTCTTTCACTGCTGGTGGGAATGCAAACTGGTCCAGACACTATGAAAAGCAGTGTGGAGGACACTCAAACTAATGAAATAGAGAGTACTATCAGACCTAGCAATCGCTCTTCTGGGAACCTACCCAAAGGAGACCTCAATACTTATACAAAGGGACACCTGTACTTGGATGTTTATTGCAGCACTATTTATAATTGCAAGGACATGTAAGCAACCCATATGTCCCAAAACAGACAAATAGATGAAAAAGATGTGGTATATCTACACAATGGAATATTACTCATCAATTAAAAATGACAAAAATAATGAATTAGAGATAACATGGATGGAACAAGAAGAAATCATATTAACAAAAACAAGTCAGACAGAAAAAGACAGAAACCAAATGGTTTCCCTAATGTATGGGACACAGAAAAAACAAACTAAAGGCCAGGAAGAAAAGTCAAAACAAGCCAACAATCAAACTAAAGTACACAACTGGGGGAGGGGGAGAATGACTGGAAGTGGTCACGGAGGGGAGGTGAACCCCAGGGAATACAAAGATGTGACATATATAAATAATTTTTTGAAATAATAAAAAAGCATATACAAATCATCTGTAACAAGACCAGTTAATAAGAAAACAATGACTGAAATGAAGCAAAACTGGTACAATAAGTCACTTGAGTATTAAACTGTATTGGAGCCTAAAACAAAAGGAAATCAGCAATACCGATCCTACCGTTATTAAAATTTTTAATATTTTGTGCATTATGAACTTGTGTCATAATTTTAAGTTTTTAAAATACTGTTTGTCTTAATGGAATAAATGCATATCTGGATTGAATTGAGTTATCTTGATGAAACTGGGGGTTTTATGTTTTGTATTTTGGTGCTTATTTATGAGTGTTGTCTTCTTCCAGTCCTGGCACTGTGAAGTGATGACCTACCTGATTTGGGAAAAAGAAAACAGCAAAGAATAGTAACATACTTACTACATTTCCTGTGTGAGAAACAAAAATCATCCAGTCATGCAGTCCCTGAATTAAACCAACTTGTTTTTTTTGTTTTTTGTTTTTTGGTTTTTTTTTTTTGAGACTAGGACTCACTATGTTGCCCGGGGTATTCTCAATCCCGTGGACGCAAGTGATTCCTTAGCCTCCTGAGTACTTGGGATTACAGGTGCCCACCACCACACCCGGCTCAACTTGCATTTTAAAACATCCACTCCTGTCTCAATAGTACATCCTTCACTTTAAATGCACATATCTCACTTTCAGAAGCTTATTTTAAAGGACAGTGCTGGCGAATGCAAACACAGAATATGTAGGTAGAAAACTTTAATGTACAAGGCAATTTTTAAGAATATTTCCTAAAGAACAAAAGCAAAGCTTTTCTGAGGAGTTTCAAGGAAATGTTTCTTTTCTACTGTTTTCCTTTCCAGTTATTACCCCTACTGCCCAAGTTTCACATAAGGACAAATTCAGAGCTGCTGCTACTGCTGCTGCTGCTGATACTGATCTCAAGGCTCTCTGTAAAGTGGAGGAGACCGAGGTGGTTGGAGCCTTTACATGACACAAATTTACAGTAACCATATGCCAATCAGAGAGAAATAATGTTAAGTAGAAAAGGAAGTGTGTCACTTTTTAAAATCAGGTTTAAAGTAAAATATTTTTTTATTTAAAAAAGCAAGAAGTTAAAGACAATCACCGTGACTGTCAAACTATGTCAAGTATACAGCAATATAGAATAGATTAAACTGGATCACATGACTTCTTAAAGTTTTCCATGTTGTAAATTAATATTTTCTGTGTTTATAAAAAGAATAAGCATAGCTAGGATTAGTCTCAATTTCTTAATATTACTATACTGTTTTTCATTATTTCTTTGCAAGTAAAGATTTTAAATATTTATGTTTATTCCTAATACATTAATTTCAGAAGAAGTTTCACCATTACAGGTATAAATTTGACAGACATAAGATTGTATGGAAAAGAATAGAAAACAGAAGACAAAAAAAACTAATTCAAATCTATAAACTGCTTAAAATTTGAGGGTGATTAATAGAATAGAAAACAATTAAATACACTAAAAGTACAAAAAGAACACTATGACCTTTGAAAACTGGGCAGCTATAGGCCTAGAAAAATGTTTTGAAAATGCTTCTATGAAATCACTATCAGTAGAAACATTTAAGAAAAATTTCATCAATGAATGATCTCATACACCAAAAGCTTAGTGTGTTAAAGAAGTAGTTCAGGAACAATTATTGCCAAGTATTGATTTTTTTTCCTATAAATTCTTGAATTTCCCTCAAACAGATCTTGAAAATGCGGCATGCTATGTAAGCCCTCAAACTCCAAGATAAAGCTCCACACTCCAAGCTAGGTGAACTCCAGGTGAAAGTTAATCAATAAAGTTAATTTGAAAGTGAGATGATTTACCTGTGGCCTCTACTATCTGAACACAAAGTGAGATCTAAAAGAGAAAGTGTGAGTCAAGGCTGCCCCAGAAGAGACAAGGCCAGGAGCATGAGCTCAGAGACAGAATAAGTACCAGGAAAGCAAGCCTCCCATCACTCAGAAGGAGGAAGAGGACACTATCTGAAGAGAAAAGTGGGGACAGCATGATCAATTCAACAACCCACAAAACAATGTGCCATTTTGGTTCTTTTGTTGTTGTTGTTGAGACTAGGTTGCCCAGGGTACCACTGACTCAAGCAAACCCAAGCCTCAGCTTCCCAGGTAGCTGGGATTACAGGTGCACGCCACCACGCCCAGCTATATTTTCTTGGGACTAGGTCTAGCTACGTACCCCCAGCGGGACTTGAACCATGATCCTGGTCCCGGCCGCAGTTTCCTAGGCTGCCACTTACAGGCCTGTGCCACCACCCCTGGCTCATTTTGGTTCTTACAGGCCAGCAAATTTCCACGAAAAATACATCCTAATACATGTGAACTCTTTCGTTATTGGAGAACTCGCACCTGAGGAGATAGAATAACCCCACTAGTTTGGGTCATTGTTCATTGCTGGGGTTAGAAGAAATCACGTGCCCATATGCATTGAAAATGTCTCTAAATACTTTGGGTATAACTGGATAATTTAAGGACTATTCCATTTTAACTACAGATCTTGCCTTTATAGCAAATTATCATTCTCTGAGTAGAAACCCTATCATTATGAAATATCTCTGTCTTTAACAATGCTCCCTGAAGAAAAGCCTGCTCATTTGATGGACAGGCATAGCGATTCCATCTCTCTTTTGGTTGGTATGTTTCTCATCCTTTTACCTTGACGTTTCCATGTTCCTTTATTTAAGGAATGTCTATTATAAACACTTTTTTCAAATATACAGATCAACCATCTTTGTCAATTAAATGAAGTATCTGGTGTAGCTACCTTCTAGCAATTTGAGTAAAATTGGACCACATTGCTGCTTGCTTTGTTTATGCTACCTGTTTTCTGTCTCCTTTTTTTTTTTAATTCAAATACTTTTCTATCATTTCAATTTCCCTTCTACTACCACACTAATCATACATTATTGTGTTGGTGATAACCAGAGATTAAAATGATCCTTCCATTTTTCTAAAATAAGCTTAATTGCACATTTGCATCCCCCTGTCACTCCAAAACCCTATTACATGGGCACTATCTGCTATAGTTGAGCCGGTGGTGAGGGCGTCCAGGCAGGTAGAGGGTGGGAAGCTGAGTCCAGGCAGGTAGTGGGTGGGTAGAGGGTGGGAAGGTGTGCTTGTACTGTGGCAGGACACTGCTGCAGTATGCAGACAGAGGCATGCTGAGTGGCCAGGCAGTAAAGGACCTATAGAGGCCATTGAGGCATGAGGCCCCAACTGCAGGGCTAGGGGCCAGTGCAGACTGAGGCCTGCTGAGTGGCCAGCAGGGTACATTGTGAAGGCCCCTTTGCAGAGGCTTATGCGGACACTTCCCAAGTCTAAAGCCTAGTCCAGGGCTACTCACACAATGGCAAGACACCAACTGTGCTGCGAGATCCAGGGGGCCCTACAGGGCAGGGTAACAGCTGTGGACAGCAATTGTGAGGGCAAGTGGGCAGAGGGTATGATGGCATGGCTACAGCTTCACTGGGACCTGGTGGTGGCAATGGAACCTATCAAGCTGAGCCCAACACAGTGACTGTGGAGTCAGTCAATTTGGAGAAAAACTCCATGACATACACTGTTCATGTAGCAGAGTCTGGCCAGCACTTCACCAGCAACTCTAAAAGCGAAAGTATGTTCCCAACTTTTAGTGACATGATGCTATTGTTATCATGTGTTTTTTTTTTTTATCTACATATTATAGCCCACAGGATAGTGTTGCTTCTGTTGTTCTTTAGCCAATAGTCATGTAGAAGTAGCCACATACTGTTTTTGTTTCTCTTCATTTCTTCCTTCATTTTCAAGTTTCCATGTGGGATCATTTTAATTCTGCCCAAAAAATTCTCCCTTAGTATTTCTTTCACTTTAGGTCTTCAGATGACAAATTCTTTCTGCTTTTGTTTGTCTGAGAATGGCCTTTGGTTGCCTTCATTTCTTGAAAGCTTTTTCACCAAATTGAATTTGAAGTTGACAGTTGCTTTCTTCATCACTAAATTTATATTTTTATATAGGCAATATTTCAGTCTGTACTATCATTTTGCAAAATGTTACAACTGAGGGAAAATCAGACACAATATGAAGGTCCTCTTTCTGTATTGTTTCTGCATGTAAATCTATAAGCAAATGAATTTTTTTTAACAAATGAATTTTGTGTAATTAAAAAATATAATTAAAAATAGTACCTCAAGGGTTAATTTGAAATGAAATAAACTCCTTGGTCATCAGCAAGCTGCTCTTATTCACCCTTTTGTAATCTGATCATATTTCAAGGCCTTCCATTTCTTCTACCTCTTCCAACCAACCTACTACCTAAGCAACTCTGCTATTCCCCGAAATATCTAAAAAACATTAACTACCACGTACAGAATTTGCTCAGAAATTCTACTCTATATTTTATATTCCAATTCTGATTATCATAACTATAAAATTTATCTTTTAATTTCTTGTTTCATTTATTGTGTTTTGTCATTATCAGCATTTCCATTTGAGTTCCTTGTTTATTTTTATTTTTTTTACATTCTAAGCTTCAGTTTCTAAACCTCCACAAATGAATTACTGTGTGTAGGGTACTGAGGACAGGCCTAGTTAAGTCATGTAACTACAAAATCATTGCAATAAATGCTGGTCTTTTGATATCAACAATTACATTTCTCCAGAATTTTTTTACTACTTTAGGTGCTATTCTGTTCTATTATCCAGAGGGTCCAATACAGAAATACAGGAGTTATAGCTGCTTAAAGTCTGCTGATTTGACATGTGTAGAATTCTAGGCTAGGATGCCAAAAGATTTCAAGACTCTAGAAAGTGAGAGCTTTCATGGAGCTGGAGTTTGAAATTTGTCCAGAATCCAGTAGGTGCTAAATAAAACTTTTACCAAAAAGAATAGAAAACTATTTTTGTTCTGGAAGTGATGACATCAGACATATAAAGATTATCAATGATCACTACTGAGTTGGTTTTTTGTTATTGTTGTGGTGGTGGTGGCGGTGTTTTGGCTTAATATATTTTTGAAGAGAAAAATAAAATACCAACATCCCTCCAATCTTTCTCCCAATGTCCCACACTCTTTAGCTCTGGTGACATGAGCTTAATTCTCCATGTATATAGACTTTACTGTGTATATATATCACATATTGTTTTAGCACTCATTTATTTTCCTATATCATTGTTCATTTTCATACAATAGTTGACTTGTTCCATCAGATGCAATCCTCATAGTTTTCCCACCACCATAGCACCCATGAAATATCACCATAGTCCCTTGTACACTTACAAAGGGTCTCTTGTTTTGATCTCTCTCCCTCACTTTCCCCTGCTCTATGCCTCAGATCTATGGTCAGTTTGCAAGTTTTTTTCTCTTTATTAGGTTTCCCTTGTTCTACTTATAAGTGAAGTTATCCAGTATTTCTTTTTTCCCTCCTCTGGCTTATTTCACTTAGCATAATCCCTTCCAGCTCCATCCATGTTGCTGCAAATGTCACAAGTGTATGTTTTTGATTGCTGAGTAGTATTCCATTATATTTATACATATAACTATATTATCTTCTTGCTCTTTTCATCTGTTTTGGGGGCATTTATGTTGTTTCAGTACTTTGGCTACTGTAAATAGTGCTACAATAAACATAGGCATGTAGGTTTCCTTTTGGATTGGTGTTTTTGTCTACTTTGGGTAGATACCTATGAGTGGAATCACTGGATTATACTATAGATACATGTTTAGTGTTGAGGGTCCTCCAGACAGCTTTCCATAGTGGCTGGACCAGTTTGCAGTCCCACCAGCAGTGTAAAGGGGCTCCCTATTCTCTACACCACTGCCATTATTTGTTATTTCCAGTAGTTTTAATATGGAGCACTCTCTCTGGTATGAGGTATGAATTTCTCTGATAATATGCTAAACATTTTTTCATATGCCTGTTGGCCATTTGCATTTCTTCTTTGAAGAGGTGTCTATTTAGGTCTTCTGCCCATTTTTTGACTGAGTTTGCTTTCTTTTTGTTGAGTTGTATAAGATTTTTGTAGATCATTGATATCTATCTTTTATCAGTTGTATGGTTGTAAATATTCTCTACTATTTGTTGGATATCTTTTTGCTTTGGTTATTGTCTCTTTTACTCTACAGAATTTTGGGTATATATAGTCCCCTTGATTTTCCTTGCTTCTAGAGACAAGTCCTCAAAGATGTTTCTGTAATATAGGTCATGGAGTTTTTGTCTATGTTTTCTTCCACATATTTTATGGTTTCGGTTTTAAATTCAGTCTTTTATTTTGAGTTGGTTTTTGTGCATGATATGAGGGAGTAGTCTAGTTTCATTCCTTTAACATGTAGTTGTCAAATTTTCTCAGCACCATTTCTTGAAGAGGCTGTCTTTGTTCCAGTGCATAGTGTTTGTAACTCTGTTTTAGATTACTTAACTATATATGTGTAGTTTTAGTTTTGGGCTTTCAGTTCAGTTCCATTGGTTTTTGTGTCTTTTTGTTCTAGTACCATACAGTTTTTTATTATTCTTTGTGGTATAGTTGGAAGTCTGAAAGTGTAATACCTTGGTTCTTCCCCTTTTCAGTCAGAAGTTTTGATTACTTAGTGTTTTTTGTGTTTCCAAATGAATTACAGCAATATTTGTTCCATTTATTTGATTAATGCCATTAGAAATTCCATTGGAATTGCACTGAATCTGTAAGTTACTTTGTGTGGGATGATCATTTTGGTGTTAATTCTCCATATCGATGAATAGAGAATGTCCTTCCATTTTTTGTGTCTTCTTCCATTTCTTTTAACAATGTTCTGTAATTTTCCTTGTATAGGTCTTTCACCTCCTTTGCCAGATTTATTCCAAGGTGTTCATACTTTTTGGTACACCTGTAAATGGGGCAATTTTCCTACTTTCTTCCTCATCAGACTAATTTTTTGCATACAGGAAGATACTGACTTCTATGTATTGATTTTGTTACCACTACTTTACTAACACCCCCCCCTCCCCCGCGCCTTTTGTTTTTGACTTAGCTTCTCTATGGCTTTGTGAGGGTTATCTATATCATACCATCCGCAAATAACGACAGTTTTACTTCTTTTCCACTTGGATTCTTCTATATCTGCCTTGCTGAACTGCTTTACCTAAGATTTCCCAGTATGATGTTGAAAAGCAGTGTCACGTGAAAGTGAACATCCTTGTCTTGTTCCAGAAGTTAAAGTGAAGGCTTTCAGTTTGTCACCATTTAGAATGATGCTTGTCATAAATGGCTTCTATTATGTTGCGTTGTTTCTTTTATCCAGAATATTTTTATGTTGTAATTTATCAAATGCTTCCTTAGCATCTATTGATGTGGTTCTACAATTTTTCTTTTTCATTTTCTTTTTGTTGATGCGCTTAATTACAACAATTCATTTTCAGATACTGAAACATTCTTGAGTCCCCGGACGAAATTCCACTTGGTTGTGGGTATAAACCTTTTGATGCACTGTTATATTCCATTTGCTATGATTTTATTTGGAGATTTTTGTATTTGTGTTCACTAGGGAGATTGAGCTGAAGTTTGTGTGTTGTGTTGTCTTTATTTAATTTTGGCACTAATGTAATGTTGACTTAATAAAATGTAATTGGTAGTATTCCTTTCTCAATTTTTTTTAAGAGATTCTCTAGGATAGGCATTAATTCATCTTTGATCATTTGGTAAAACTTGCTTGTGAAACCATCTGGTCTTAGGCTTTTTATTGGAAGGGTGGAAGGGAGGGTTTTGATTACAATTTAAATTATTGCTGCCTGTGACTGGTTTCTTTAAATATTCTATTTCTTCTTTATTCAGCTTTGGGTGATTGCACATTTCTAAGAATTTGTCCATCTCATCTAGATTCTTCTTTTAATTTCTTTACATAGAAATGTTAATAGTAATCTCTAATTATCCTCTGGATTTCTGCTGTTTGTTGTAATTTCTCCTCTTTCATTTATGATTCTATTTATTTGAGTTTTCTCTTTTTTTCTTTGTGAGCCTGACTAGATGTTTGTCTTTTCAAGGAACCAGCATTTGGTTTCAATGTTTTAGACAGTCATTTTTTTTGTCTGTATCATTTGTTTCTGCTTTAATTTTTATTGTTTCCTTTCTTCTACTGGCTTTTGGCTTTTTTGTTGTTCTTTTTCTAGTTTCTCAAGATGGGAGATTAGGTTCTTTGGGTTCTTTGTTGTTTCTTGATGTGGACCTGTATTACTATGTATTTTCCTATTATTATTCTTTTTGCTGTGTCCCATATATTCTGGAATGTTGTGTTCTCACTATCATTTATTTCAAAATACTCTTTAATTTCTTCTTTGCTTTCCTTATTAACCAAGCAATATTTTAGTAACATATTTTTCATCTCTATGTTTGTACCACATACACATTTTCCCTAAAGTCTGCTTTTTCAGAGACCTAACTATCTAACGTAGCTTGTGCTGTTTGGTGAGTACATACTCATGAGTGTTATGTCCATCTATGTCTCCTCTTACCTTTTTACTTTGAGGTTCATTTTATCTGATGTAAGCATGACTGACCCTGCCTTCTATTGGAGAATATTTGCTAACAGAGTAATTTTCTAAGCCTTTACTTTCAATCTGTGAAACTCTAGAACTTGGGAGGCTTCTCCTGAATATAGCAGAAGTTTGGACCCTGTTTTCTAATCCCTACATGAGTTTAGCACACTCACATTTATGGAAATTATTGAGACATGGAAGCCTAATATTGCCAGTTTGTTCATTGTTTTGTGGTTCTATTCAATACCTTGTTCAATTTTTTGTTTATTTTTCTATTGATTTAGCTTTTAAGGTTTCCTGGAATACTAGGTTTTAGTCTTTTGATAGGTTATTCTATTTCAAACTTACTCTTATTCCAGAACCAAAGTCAGATAGCTTAACAGGGCTCATTCTCCTTCATAAATCTTGAACTCTTAATTCCACAGTCCCCACAAAGTGTTCTTAGCCAGTCAGACTTTAAGAATAGCTTTCTCCTTTTTTTTTTTTCCCACTCTGAGGCGTTAACTTTGGGAAATACTTTGAAGAAAGTAACAGTACAGATTATTAGACTCATTTTAATTTTTTTTACTCCTCCCTAAGATCTTATTCTTGTAAATCTATATTGCCTTAGTAGTTTTAGCTCCAAGTTCTAGTCCCTACAATCTCATAAGACTGCCAAAAGTTCCATTAAATAACCCAGCTTCTTAAAGTCATTTTCTATTTCTCTGCCTGTCTATCTCAGGTCCCTTGATGAACCAGCAAATATCTAAAGGAACAAGAAACGCATAATGTTGGGCAAAATCAGTGTGTGCTCTCTTATCTTCCATACTATCCCCTCAAGTCTTGTTCACCATTTTTGTACTTTCCCAGGTTTCCAGATCATTTTGTGGGGAAATTGTGGGGAAATTTCACTTAAGCTAAAAGTAGAAATCCTTCCATGGTAAATGAAACTACTGCTTTCATCTTTGGAGCTTCAATCCAGACATCTCCTGTTAGGAGCTGCTTAAAAACACCTGAAAACACTTAGTTAAATAGCAGCTGATTTAAAAGCCAAGATAAGCAGCGTCCAATTGTTCCTAACATCCATTAGAATTCTGCCCAGGCTCACTATACACACTGCCCTGTTCCTGTTGCAACTCAGAACATTTCCTGGACTTCGGCTTGGTTTTACCAACCCCCACCAGTTTCAACTGTATGAATGACAGCCCACACCTGGCCCAACTAATGCTATCTGATTGGAGGCTCTTCCCTTTGGCCTCACCATGACGCCATGTAATCAAACCCAAACAAAAGATTAAAAGTCATCTACTTCTACAAATCTACCTTATACTCAATCCAAACCAAGTACAATCTAATGTTTTTATTCTGATTTTAAGGCATTTTCCCCCTTTCTCAAGTTCCATCTATTAACTCCTGCAGTAAGCTGGTGTTTTGCAACCATCCCAATCCAGGTAGGTTCATCATGAGTTCTAGCAGCTTAAAGAAGAATGGATGAGCCCTTAGCATCATCTTCACAGGATTTTAAATAGTGAACAAGAGAAAACACCCAAAAGGGAAACAGCCACCCGAGCCTGTGGTCTGTACCACACACCCCTTCCCCTTCCCCTACCCCCCCTTCCCCTTTTCCCTTCCCCCTAAACTGTGTGATGCTGCCCTTTCATCCTCTCCCTCCTAGGTCCAAGTGTGTCTACTTATTCATGTGCACAACCATTAGACCAGATTTGTACAATATGGGGAGTCATAATACCACAGGTGCCAGTCATAGAGGATAATGATGGAAGGGTGTGAAACCCCTGATAACTCATTTACCCTACACAGTCTTCCATTTTACAGAAGAGATCAGCTGTCCCAGAACTGTGTGGGATCTCTTCCTACTGACAGATTGCGGTCACCTAGGAACAACTTGGACCACACTGCTTGTAGCAAACCCCAATAGACATCCCCCCTCCAAAAAAGAGTCAATGTTGTGGCTGAAACAGTAGTTCCCTGTAGTTCTTACTGTAATTACAAGACATACCTCAAAGAGTCAGCTGATTAGATACAGAAGTACCTTGTTTAACTGACACTCTCATTTTAAGCTTTTAATAATGCAGGTTTTACAAATGGAGGCTTATGGCAAACCTACCTCAAGCAATTCTATTTTTCTACATGTACTGACTTCATGCCTGTAATATATTTTGATAATTCTCACAATATTGCAAACATTTTATGAATGTAATTATATCCAGGATCTTTGGTGTTACTGGTATGATTGCTTTGGTGGGAAGAAACCACACTGCAGGATAAGCAGGCCATGTCCAGGGCAGGTTTTCAACTGATTTGGGGAGATGGACAATGAGAGTTCAAGTGCCCTTGGTGGATTTTACAGGCTTTACTACTCTCTAAATACACAGGTGCCTAGGAACAACAAGCAAGGAGGCTAGGCCAACTGTATGGCAAATAGGTAGGCTAGGTAAACAGGCAATGCAAGTAAGGGGGCTGGAAGGCAGGCAGATAACTGAATCTATGCTCCTTCTCTCTGCTCTCTGCTCTGCTCTCCTCTCCCGCTCTCTCTCTCTCTCTCTCTCTCCCTCCCTCCCTCCTTCCTTCTCTCCCTCCCTCCCTCCCTCCTTCCCTCTCTTCCTTCCTTCCCTCCCCCTCCCTCCCTCTCTCATTCACTCTCTGGTTCATGCTCCATCTCTTCTCCAGTTGTGCTATTCATCATCATGCTGCTCCCCCACCTTTATCCCTGATTCTAGGCTCAAGTATGCACACCTACAAATGAGCACAGCCATGTTCTTTGGGTCCAGGTGTTCCTGTGCCACCTCCCAAGCACCTCTGTATTAACACAATCAAGTATGCAGCTGACAGTCATAGGCTAGCAGCAAAAAAAAAAAAAAAAAGCCTGATTAACTCATTTATCCTACACATGCCCATGTAAGAGAGAGAAGTTGCTCAATAAAGGTGTGATCCAACTGCTCTACTAACTGACCACCACATCAGCCCCCATCCTTTCTTCAGCCATTCCTATTCTCCGAGACACACAATACTAAGTCAGGTCAGCTAAAAAATGTACAATGGCCACTAACGGTTCAAGTGAAAGAGCTGCACGTCTCTCACCTTAAACCCAAAACCAGTACGGTAAAACTCATGAGGAAGGCACAGCAAAGCTGAAAGCCAGAAACCACGGTTCTCCTGCCAAACAAGAGAAGTTGTGAATAAAAGGAACAGTTCCTGAAGGTAATGGAAAGTGCTCCTCCACAGAAGACCAACGGTAAGACAGTAAAGTTTGCTCATTGCTGAGGTGGAGGCTCAGTGGTCTGGATGGAAGAGCAAGCCATCCCCCAACCAAGGCTCACACAGAATAAGGCACAACCCTCTGATTCTGTGAAGGCTCAGAGAGGGGCAGAGATCACAGGA
>PVHY01010062.1:0-53577 GCA_004024945.1 Uropsilus gracilis
CTTTGGATCTGTGTCCCATGACAGGAGACTATCTCTGGAATGTTCTGGGTGAAGAACTCTATAAAGGGAAGGAGTCCTCCTTCTAAGAGGATAAGCATTTCCTTCACTGGCCATACTGTCGCACTGTTTCTTAGACCCCTACCTCCCTCTCTGCATCTCAGACCCCTGAATGTTCTGAACATAGACCTTAGAACTATTCTGCTATGGACTTCATTGTGTCCCCCCCAATTTGCACGGTGGAGCCCACCCTCCGTGTGACAGTGTTTGGAGATGGGGCCTTGGGAGAGGTTCAAGTCTAGGTGGGGTCCTTGAGCTACAATTAGTGGCTTTTTAGGAAAAGGGTTTGCTCTCTCGTCACCAGGTGAAGGTACAACGAGGAGGAAGCTTCTGAAATGAAGGAAAATGCCAGGTTTGGGCCCTTCTCTCTCACACTATGCTCTGGCAGCCCCTGTTCTCTCCTTTGCAGCACACCAGCCCTGGACGGGCACTGGCTTCGGCCATATTTCCTTTTGCTGCATTCCACCTCCCGACCGTGCCCTTCTCTGCCTGCCCCACACCTGTGTGGGTTGAATTTGGGCTATGGAGCCCTAAGATCAGCAAATTCCTGGTATATCTAAATGTTTGGGGTGTGTGGGCTCTAAGGCCTGGTGGGAGGATTCTCTGTGAGGTAGTAGAGTTGGACGTTTCCGAAAGGACCCTCCTTTTCTGTTGCTTTAAATTTTCTAACAGTAAAAATATTACAAGTTTCAAATTGCTGCAGCGAAAATGGAAATGTGATTTATGCCTCGCAAATGATGTAGCCAATTTCATAGATATTTGGTATTTCTATCGTGTATCTGACAGGCACACATTCTTTTTTCCACTGGGAAGCTGAGAGTGGATAGTTTAAGCATGATAAAGACTATTTACTAAAAAGCAAGATCAAATATTTTACTAAATGGAAAAATGCTGAAGTCATTTCTATTAATTCAAGAACAAGATTTAGTGCCTGCTGTCACCACTATTGATCAGCACAGCTTTAAAGGCTCAACTAATATACTGAGAAAGGAAAATGAATTGAGTGGAATAAATATGGGAAAAGACAAAAAAAAATCTTTGTTTGTAGATGATTAAGAATGTAACTAGAAAACTTGATAGATAGTAGTAAAATATTGTTAAAGTTAGTAAGCGAATTTAGGAAGGTAGATGGGCAAATATATAGAATTTTGGTCTATGATAACAATAAACATTTGGGAAAGGAAGCAGAAAAAATAGCCCATTCATAATAACAAAACTATAACATTTTGGAGGACATATTAAATAAAAAAAGGTATGCTGCCAAGCAAATAAAATGTAGTAAAGGTCATAAAACAAAACAAGAGGTGATACAGAAGAACCGTTTCTGTGTAAAGAAGTCTAAATATCAGAAAATGGCAGTCCTTAAGAAACTATTATATAAATTTAAGACATTCAGATAAAAATTTAATGCAATTATAATTAGGACCCTTCTAAGAACTGGAGAAAGTATTTTAAATTTTATATCACTAAAACAATTTTACATTATTCAAATATTCAGAGAATGATACAGAAGGAAATTGCAAATGAGAGAGGACCAGGTTTAGTAAAACTTAGAGTTGGATACACACTACAGGTACAGGAACTTGGCAGAATATCTAGGAGACAGATTACAGAGCTGAGAAATAGTTGCAGGTAGTTAGAGGAACCAAAAAATGTGATGGTGGCATTTTGAGTTGGAGGGGTGATTTATTTAACAAATTGTGCAAATATGGATGATTATTAAGACAAACACAAGGAGACTCAAATGATGTATAGATATATTCTAGGCAAACAAATTATTTGTGTCAAGCAAAATATTGACATATTAGAACAGAACTTAGGGGCCTATCTGTAAAGCCTTGGTTGAAGGAACACTCTCTAAACGAGGTAGGAATCTCAGAAACCTTCAAAGAAAGGATAGAGCTATATCCACTAGGTTAAAATTAAAGATTTTATTCAACAAAGAAAAACACAAAAGCAAAGAGCAAACAATTGATTAGAAAATATATAAAAAGTTAATATCTCTTGTATGGAAAGAGTGTCTTAAGTACTTTTAAGATATAAATAAAAAGTAGTAAGAAAATGGTAAGGGGTTGTGACCTGCCAGTCTGCAGTAAAGGTTATCCAAGCAAACATGAAGAGACACAACCCTGCTAGTCTGAGAATACAGGTTAAACTTCTGGGGTAATGGTTTCCCCTAAAGTTTTAGGGGGACCAACTTGCCCCAGTTTTCCTGGAACTTGTTTTGAAATCTCTCAGTTCTGGGCAGATTGGGACCATTACTCTTGACAGAAGGAAGAAAAGCCTGAATTTTGCCTGGACTACACACTGACCCAATGAGAAGGCGTTTAACCCAAAGAGGAAGAGGAAAATCCACATCTCTGTGTTTCATCAATGTCTGCATCCCCCCGCCCCCCATGCTTGGTGGTTGATGATATCCTGATCATGCCCTGTGTTTTACAAATGTGCTTTGAGTTATGGAGCAGACAGAGGCAAGAGACTGTCAGCTGTTATGGGCTAAATGCCCGTCTGCTGAATCCCTAACTAGCCATGGAGTTCAGAGGTGCTTTGGAGATGTAGGTAGGGTTGAATGAAGTCATGAAGGTGGAACCCCCAGGAAAGCATCCTTATAAGAAGACAAAATACCAGCACTCGCTCTTTTTTCTTTTCCATGTGAGGACATAGCAGGAAGGTGGGCATCTGCACCCCCAAAATAAGACCCTCACCAGCATCTGATGCTCTGATGTTGTTAATGGATTTCTAGCTGGAGGAACCATAAGGAGGGAAGATCTTTAAATCCACAACACATATGGCATTTTGTTATGACATCAATCATTCTAGGAGGATGTAAGAGCTCTCACCTCTCAGTCAAAGAAAGCATTGACTGTACAGGTGGGCATTCCTGCACCCACAGTACCAGCCACCCTTGGGGGCTTCTTATACACCCAAACCCAGAATCAGAAATGCTTGAGATGGGGTCCAGCGTTCTGTGTTTTAACAAGCATGTTGTTAAAACAAGCATGCAGGTGATTGCACGCAGGAGAAAGCCTCTCCTCAGGTCTTACCTGGGAAGTCCTAGGTGTACTGCCCATGAGTCTCACGCTCTGCAGATTGAAATGCCAGGTTGTGAGGTTGAATGCGACCTGATGTAGCAGGGGTTGGAAGGGCACAGATGCCTACCTCTGAGAGATAAGTTGGCACCGAGGTTCGCATTAACAAACAGGTAGGAAATGTACAAGTTGTCTGCTAGTTTCATGACCCACAGCTAATGAAAGAAGAAGCAGTGGTGAAGAAGCAGTGGTGAGGAGGGGTTCCAGCCCCAGGTGTCTCCTCTCTGGTTTTTAGGGTGCCTCCCTCCCTCACAGACCCATCATGGAGGAGCCACAGGGCTCTCACAGTGTTTCAGTCTGACACTCAAAGGGCTGCTGGAAGAAGCAGTCTTCAGGTGTTGTTTTAGCCTAACAGACCCAACCTGCTTCAGCGTGAGCAAAGCCCCTGATGGCGAGCTTCACCAGCGCTGATGGTCAAGGCCAGAAGCTATGCCTCTTATCTAAGCGCTGCTCCCTGAAGACACGATATGGCTTTTCACAATTTACAGGAGAAATAAGTGTCCAGGCTGGGATCCCAGGCCAGCTCATCCAGAAAGAAGTTCCTTATCAAGTTGACCAGCCCTCTGCAGCCTGCTTCGACTTGGTCATCTGTGGTCGGCAGCCCATGGAGAAGATCAATGACACAGCAGTGTCCACTGACCTTGGTGAGTCTCTAGTCTTGCAGGTTAGAGCATCAGAGAATGTTCTGGGCTGAGAGAGCCGTGTCTTCCAGTTGAGATCCCTGCTGGCAGGCTGGATGGCCCTACAGGGGAGCTAGCATCTTCCTGAGCCTTTCTCTATGGTGAGAAGAAAGCAGGTGAAAAGGATACCTGCCAACAGGGGGATGTGTTCCTACCCCCACCCCCACACACATCTGCCTTCCAGATGGGAGGGGGTTCAGGTCCGGGCTCCAGGTCCTGCACCCCATGTGCCTCTCCTGAGCTCGGCACCTACCATGTCCTTCTCTTGCCGTTTGGGGAGAAGTGACAGGCCCAGGTACTTGGTCTGGGTCATAGGCTCTGGGCCTTGTGTCCCTGGGCCCAGATGCCCCACTCAGGGCACAGAGGGCAGTGATTTTGGAAATGTTGGACTTGGTTACATGAAATCTGCGCTAATCTTTGCACACTCTCTATGGCGATCAATAGAAATGCTTTAGATTTATAATGAATCCTGGAAGCATGTGACTATTCACTCACTGAAGAGTAATACTCTCTACCATATTGCAGACAGAGTGGGGCTCCAGGGGAAAGGCTCTGATGGAGGAACTGGCCTTGACTTCCAGCAGCTTCCAGTTGGGAGAGGACATGGTGACAGAGCTGGATGAGGCTTCCCCGGGGAGCAGGGCTCAGGGCATGGAGAAAAGACGTTTAGTGATGCTGAGGTTGTAAGGTGAAGCTTCCACAATCAGGGTGGGGGTGAGAGTAGTGCAGACAGCAGCATGTGCAATGCCCTGGGGTTGAGCATGGGTATCTAAGGACATCAGAGAAGTGGGGTTTAGGGGGAGCATGGAGTGGGTGATGACTGGGTCTGGCCCGGGAGATCTGCTGTTTGTGTGAAGTAAATGGGCTACATTTCTAGTGTGACAAAGCCCGGGTGGCCCCAGGCAGGGAACTGGGAGGCCACTTCTGCAGCCAGCTGGGAGGTTCCACTGGATTGGGGGAAGCGACCGCAGCAGCCTGGCACTTGGCTGGCTGGGCAACCAGGGCTCTTAGGATAAGCCAGAGGGCACCTGTCCAGCCTCACTGGCTCACTCCCCTACCCAGCCTGTCTGGGGAGGCAGAGGATGTTGAACTGCTTCATCATCTGGGGGCTTCTGAGCCCAGAGCCAGACTGAGCAGTGCAGAAACAGGGGTTCTGAGTTAGTCCATGTCTTACTCTTTGAGGCAGCCTTCCAACAGCAGGGTCCCCAGGAATCAGTGTCCCTTTGATTTTTGGGCTAAGACTAAAGGCTGATGGGTGCACCAGGTCAGCTCAACTATTGTAGGTATTCCTAGCCCTCTTTTCTCCCCTACAGATGCAGGCATGTGTGTACATGCACAGACACACACACATAGGCACACACATGCACACACACACGCACATCTTGAAAGGTAGAATGTGCCACTAAGCACCATGGGCTAGGGGGCTCTCCTTCAGTAAGCAGGAAATGGTCCTTCCCTGGAAGTTGCAGACACAGCTGTAGTCTGGGCCAGGAAGGCCCCACAGTTCATCTCTTATTCCAGTGGTTCCCAGGTGTCTCATTCACGGTGCTCGCCTTCTTTGAACATGCTGCTAGTCACTGATATTTTCCTTTAAATTGATTCACTTAAAATTAAACACACTGATTTAAAAAGGAGAATGCATTCTTACTGTAGCATAAAGGCTATTTACATTTACACTTTCCATGAATAGGTTACAAAATGAAATCCTAAATGACATGTGAAATCATTCCATGTCCCCTAAGAGGCAGGTGTACCCCACTTTGGGATTTTGAGTGGATACAGGAGCCTTTTGGGGAAAGCCCCTGAACCAGAGTGATACTGCACCCTGGAACATGAGCACCCACTGTTGGGAGGGTAGACGCCACATTCCCACCATGCAGGATTGCAGACACACAGGTGGGAGTTCATCAGGTATGGGAGGGAGCCTGCGGACAAAGTGTCAGCCAGTGGGCAGATGGGGTTATTCTGGGAGGTTCCAGGGTACACATCCCCAGCTGCTCCTGAAGGATTATGGGGGTGATGGGAGTTCAGGAATTAAGGGAGAAGGGGCCAGTAAGTGGGAGGTGATTACTCTGGTGTAGAGCTAACAGGGAACTAAGAGAGTGAGTGGCTAGATACAGCAGTTGAATAGGAATGAAATGCACTGATTTCCTGAATGTCATCCAAGCAGAGGGCTGAGGGAAGCCAGTTATGGTATCTGGGAAGCTCTCTACGAGGGCTGTGTATGTAGGAAGGATTTATGTTGTAATTACAGAAAACTCACAGAACTGACCTCCCTGCACCAGGTGCAGTAATAGGCTTCATTCCCTCCTCCGTGACCCTCTGCTGGGGGCGTGGAAGGCTCTCCACTTAGCCCTCCTCCTTGCTCTCTGAGCAGGCCTGGACAGCCCAGGGGTTGAACACTTCCTCAGTCTCCACCTGGCATCTTGCTCCTCTCACTCCTTGCACATGCTCCTGTCACCGTGCCCTTCACCTGGCTGGCAGGCCCATGCAGAAGGCTCCAAAGCTCCCTCTCCAGCACCAGCCACCCCTGCGTTCCTCACCCATTGCCTGGACCTCAGCTCCCTCTAGATCCTGGGGTCATGACAGGAGTAAGCAGGAGTGAATGTCAAGTCCCCTGCAGTGGTGCTGGAGGAGGTGGCGGTGCTCCCTGCGCTGCCCACCTCTTCTCCCGCACCCTCTGCGCCAAGGTGTTCTGTTTGGACTTTAAACATATTGCACGTTTTTGGTTAAACCACCTGCAGCTAGGTGGCTGGCTTACACCACCTCCAACCCTTCCTGCCGACATCCAGATGAGATGCCCTCTCTGCCCCCATTCATTGTCTCTCGAGCTGTGAGCTGCGGAAGGACTGCATGTGATGGGTGCTTGAGCTGGTCAGCTACACCTGGGGTGCTGGGACCCAGGTAAGCTGGAATCTGGGGGGCGGTGAGGAGGAAGCCACAATGCAGCACTTTCTCTAAGCCTTCATCGCCCTCAGCTCCAGACCTGACAGCTGCTCCCAGATATTTAGAAAGTGCACGTCTGCCGTATTATGCTCTCTGCATCCCTGGGGGCTGGACACCGATTGGAGCGAAAGCATAAGGGTGTTGGAATCCTAGGAATTGTCTATGCTCCCCTGTCTTGTGCAGATGTGGAAACCGAGGCCTGGAGTCCTTTTCCTGATTCAGCATCCTGCTCCTGGCAGCCTCCGGCGCCCCCAACTCTCCAGCACTGCCCTGCCTGTGGGGCCAGGGAGAAGGTGATGAGCAGACACAGATGGGGCTGACTCCATTTGATCCTCTCTGCGGAGCCCAGCAGGGGAGGCTGGCTTCTCCGGAGCTCCATCAGCATGCGGAGAGGCAGCCCTGGCTTGTTGATGAGGGCGAAGAACTTGGCAGGGAATCAGCCTCCCAGCCCCGCAGGTCGAGTGAGTCACGGGGCTGGTGCTGCCTTGATGATCAGGCCTGATGAGCACGGGGGGACGGAATGCAGAGTGGGCATGTGGGCGGGTGATCAGGGCTGGGAGAACATCTGCTTGTGGGACCGCCCCAGGGCACAGTGGGGGTGGGAGGGAAGGGGAGGGGGCGGGGCCAGAGGGGCTTCCTCCTGCAGCATCCCCCCCACCTCCACGGGCCTCACTTTCCTTCTGCCTTCCTTCCCCCTGAATTCCTTTCCCACCTCCCCCTCACCCCTGGACCGTGAGGTAATATGTGTCCCCCAGCCTCTGCGCTTTGCAGGTTTCTCTGTGCTGCTCCTTCTGTCCTGAAGGGGAGGTTCCAGGTGCCTGGAGCTACCCCTCCTTGCCTGAGGTGGTGGGGGCCCTCTTGGCTTCCTGTGCAGAAGCTAAGAGGACCTTCAAGAGAAGGAGTTTTGGGGATTGGAGCTAATAAAAGCAGAGGGCAGAGCCACTCAGGTGACCAGGGAGAGAAGGGCCCATGGGCCTGGGGGGCAGGCCCTGCCAGAGGGTGCGTGGAGAATGGAGCTGCTTGGTGCAGTGACCGAGTGGACGCCCTGTGCTTGTTGAATGACCACTTGAGAGGAGGAGAAACTGAGGAGAGGAAGGAAGCCCCCACAGGGCAGTGCTCCTATGGGAGAATCCTCTGGCCTTTCCCCACCCTCTGCCCCGGGCGAGGAGAGTGGAGAATGCTTCTGGAAGAGGCTGGCAGCCCCCAGAGGCCACTCCTCCTGGAAGGACAGTGGGGAGCTGGGCCTCTGTGGTCACTGTGCCGTCCCTGTTCCTGGGTACCAGGGGCAGCCTGCTGGCTTCCAGCATCTTTCACCACACAGGGGCCCTGGCCACGCAGCCGTGGGCAGGAGGAGGGGGGCACTGTTCCCAGACAGGGGTGGGCAGAGCCTGCTGAGGACACGGGCGTAAACCAGGGCCCTGAACACACTGGTGTGGACAGCTGGAAATGCTAACTCCAACCAGGGGCCATGTTCCCCAGTCCAGCCCAACTTGCCCATCTGTCAAGTGGGAACTGCGACCCTGAAAAGAGAAATGGGCTTAAGGATGTCTATTTAGTGACAGAGCCAGGCCAAGAAACAGGGACTCCTGGCTCGGCAGTGAGGCTGCTCGGCTTGGAAACGTGCCTCAGGGAAGTGGCGGCAAAAGCTGGGCCAGGGGTGGGCCCGGCGAGGGCTGCACACACAGCTGGGTCAGGACCACGCTTAGCTCAAGGCACATTAGCTAATTTATTAGTTTTTGTTGTTTTTTAAGATCTTATTTTTTAGGCTCATCGACTCACCTATATACCCCAGAGTTGCTGCGAGAATTAAATGTGATAATGAGCATGAAAGAGCTGTGAAAACTTGATAGCTCTACAAATATTAGTACTTATTATCTCTCCATCAGAGGATGGCATTCCTAACTCCTGGGTTTTATGGAGGTTGATGAAAGCTAGAGCTGGAAGGGAGATACAAAAGGTCACCTAGCCCTCCCTTTCAGGAAGGCTCACCGGGTGGCGGGGAGGGCAGAAGTTTTGGGGGTTCTCTTTAAGAAAAAGCATACAAAATGGCAACTTCCACATTAATACAAGAAGGCATGTTTATTTAGAATGAGAAGTCACAACAAATTACACATCTTTCTGACAACACAGAGATCACAAAAATCCAGACAAAATAAACTATTTTGTAAATTACTGTTATTGATCGTAAGCTGCCACTCATCTTTAAGCCTTTTATCCTACCTGCTTTGGCTGCATAGTCTTTGATCTTCTCTTCGTATAATAATAATTTTCTATTATCATTTTCTACAGAGAGACTAAAAAGATAATTCCATCGTTCCTGTAAGCATAGTTGATCCCGATTTGTTTTTTTTTTTATTGCTGATTGTTTGAGACCATATTTCTTCCCAGCTTCGCTGTCTGGTATTGGTGATGTTGGCTCCCACAGATTGGAACCGACCCCTGCTGTGGGCTGCTCTGGCGAGTGGACTCAGACCCACCCAGAGCCTCGGTCTGTGTCCTTAGTCTGAGAGCTCACAGGCACCCCCAACTGCTCCAGCCAGGCCACCTCCTTGTCCACATCAGTACCTGCCTCTTTGCAATCCCCCCTCCCCACTCTGCCAGTTCAATTCTGGGGTGGACGCATGAGCCCTGGGTGGTAACCTCTGAGTAGGTGGCTAAGCAGGGTCTTATTCTTCCTGGGGTCAGAGTGAGGCCTCGGTAGGATCCTCCAGGGGCAGTGAGTGTCTGGCCATGGGCAGCAGAGTGGGACTGGGTGCGAGCCTGCCTGGGGCCACGGTGGCCTCCTCGCCATCCTAGAGAAGAACATGTCAGAATGAGGAAAGGCTTATCTGAGGTGTGGGCTTGAGCAGCCTCAGAGTCAACCCTCAGAGTCTGATCCCAGGTCAGCATTTCCAAAGGGCTAAAAGGCTTGATGGGAAAACCTATAGCACTGCTACTGTCTTACTGCGATGTCTTTATTAAGGACACGCCATGATTTAGTGAAGTGGGAAAGCCCCGGGGTACACAATAATGCAATATAAATATAAATACACATATATACACAAATTAAAAAAAATTTAAATAAAAAAAAAAAAGAACAACCATCACAGATGTAGTTGACATTCTCTGTGGATATCTCTTCTATCCTAGTCCCCATTATACATTCCCAGAAATAATAATCAGTACACTGGATCTGATGTTTGCCATGCCAGTGGTATTTGAAACTTTTAAATCACACATCAGTAAATAATATATTATTTTGCATGGTTATAATTTTGTAATTATGGTATTGTACTATGTATACCTATCTATGTAACTTGTATTCTTCCCACAAAAATTTTTAAAAATTATTAAAAAAATAAATACAAATTAAAAATAAAAGACCCCCCCAAAGGACCCCATAGGAGACCCCACACCTGTGCCCCACCAGGAAATAGGTGCATCTGGGTACATTTTTCTCAGCAACATCCTGACCAACAAAGAGCTGAAAGCAGTCCCATGGGACACCCCCTAAACACCAATTCAGACTGGATTAAAAAGTGTAGTGTTTCCGGTTCAGTTTAAGAAACTCTGGGTGGGTCTGCACAGGACTATAGGAAGTTTGGGGAAATGTGGGTGGGCGGGAGGGGGAAATGTGGAGCACAGGAGCATAGATGGGAGCTTACAAATGGGAGATGATCTCAGAAATGAGTTCAAAACACAGACAGGGCAGCACAGACAACCTGGCTTTGTTTCTGAGGTTCTGAATGAGCCGCATGAGGGGTGAGGGATGCAGAGGGGTGAGGGGTCAGGGGTGAGGGATGCGGGGTATTGGAGTTTTAATCAGAGATTCTGTACCTGCCTGGAAGGAGTGAAGTGGCAGGTATGTGTAGAAGACACATAGTTGGCACATTTTTTTGGGGGGGAGGGGAGTGTGTACAGGTCTAGGTAGAAGAATGAACCATACATCAGGCAGAGTAGACATAAGATTGTGTATCGTTCTGATTTCAATTTTCTAGGGTGTTGCTGAAAATATTATTTAACTCCTAACTTCCCTCAAGGTTAATTAAAACACACACACATATATGTGCTAAACATTGCATTAGGTATCTTCCATTTCTTGTTCTATTTGATCTCTATCCATGTTATGCATGAATAAACTGACGCTCAGAGAGGTTGAGTAACAGATACAAGCTCACAAAGCCGATGGATGGTTGAATGGAGATACAAATTCTGGTCTTGGCTGTATACTAGACAACCAGGGTCACTCTGGTGCAAATGACATTTCTGTAGGGCCAGTATCTGTTCTGAACCCCAAACTCATGCGTGTCAGGGAAAATTGAACCCATATGGATGCAAATTCCACCCTTAGCAATACAGGTTTCAGGTCCAAGGTTTTAAGCCTGGGCTGGTGGATAGACGTCATGAAATAAATGGCCTAGGATGAGAAACACCTGCATCACATTATTACTCTCTAACTGAATTTAGTATTTCCTTTAGTATCGTGTATGTGATCAACCACAGCTTCCGCTATATCTATGACTTTGTCATGAAAATAAACTACAGATATTTTTATATCACATTATTTAAAGAGCTCTCAAAATATTCTTCACATAACCCATTGCTGCAGCACATTTATGGCACTTAAAATACCTGCTGCTGGCTTTGTTATTTAATATTTTAAGCCAAAAAAATACATAACTATGGTATATGTTAGTTTTTCAAAATGCTTTGTAGTCTGTGCAAAAAGTCTGTGCTTGAATATAACCCATTGGTTTTACTTATTTTGTGTATTTAAAAATATTCTGTGGAGGGAGGGGGAAAATATTCGGAGAAAGGCTTAGCAGACTCAAAGGGGTTCAGGCACAAAATAGTCCAGATGCCCTGACCAGAATCAAACCCTGACCTCTTTGCTTGGGAGCACAGGGCACTGAGTAAGTTTTGTAGTCTGCAGTCTGTAGTCTGGTGGGCTGTCTCCTGAATCAGGGCATGTCAACCTCAGCTTCTGACACCAAGCTGGGTGAGTCCTTGCTATGTGCACCGCAGGGCGCTGAGCAGTATAAGGAAAATGAGTTATCAGGGTTTTTCATGCCCTTCTGCCATGAGCCTCAGTGACCAGCACCAGTGGCACTGTGCCCTCCTTCCCATGATGTACCTGTAGGTGCAATGGCCCAGTGGGTGTGGGCACTACGCGGGCCTAAGAGGGAGCAGATAAAAGTGCAGTGTCACCCTGCAGGGGAGAGGATGCTGGGATGAGAACCCCAGAAAGAGAGTTCAGAGAAAGAGAATGAAGATTTGTGGGGTGGGGGCCTGGAAGGTGTGGTTGCCTGCTTGCCTCCTAGCCCCCCTGTCTGGCCTTGTCTGCTGTCTAGCTGCCTGCTGGTCACACAACTGGTCCCGCCTCTCTGCTTGGTGTGCCTGTGAACCTGATTCCCCGAGAGCAGTAAAGCTGTAAATCCAGCCAGAGCTCTGGGACTCTCATTATCTGTCTGATTGAATCGATAGAGCCCTGTGTGTGTGCCTGCACTATAAGCAGCATCCTGGCCTTGTCCTGCTGGATACCAGCCATGTCCAACCCACCCCCTGAGTGAAGACAACCCCAAACATCTCCAGGCATTGCCAAATGTCCACTGCGGGCCAAAATCACGGCTGCTGAAAACACACAGTACATGAGGTACATGGTGCTGTCAGAGGAATATTTGGGGGTTGTAACTGTGATGATGCCTCAATGAGGTTTTTTTGAAAACCCTGTTTTGGTTGGGATACCAGGTTTCAGTATGTGAGGGTCTAGAGGGACTGGTCTCATGGTCTGGGATTCAGAAGGAAGCCCCTTTGGGGAACAAGCAACTGGCACAGTGAGAATGCTGACCCCCAGAAACCCAGTCTGGTGAGAATCCAGGTGGGGAGGACCAGGGACCCATAGATGACTAAGGGTTGGCCTCATGTGAAAGTTGGAGACCAATGACCTTGGAAAACACCTAATCCCACTGGGAGCCAACAACAGGGGAACGCTGCTGCCCTCTGATGGATAGTGCAGGGATGACAGGCATTTAAGAGCAGGGGCATTTTATTCCTCTACATACGGGAGAGGAAAGGTTCGGCTTTTGAAGGCACCTACTACTTTTGAGTAGCCACTCTGCACCAGGCCCTGTTCCTATCGCTCATGTAACCATCATAGTTAATTCTCACAACAAACTACAATGTGGGGGCTGTTAGTCGTCTCCCCTGACAGACAGAAGTTTCCTATGTGACGATAGGAAACTTAAATGTCAATTAACCTTGCCCACAGGTGACTTTGCTTCAAGAAGCAGCAGAGCTGAAATGTAAACCTGTCTGTCATATGTCAATGCCGGTAAGTTTAATGAGTCGGTAGCACTGACTGAATTACCCCCCAGAAAACCCACAGCGGATTTGCTAAAGTGACATTTGTGGCCCGTGAGGAAACAAGAAGGTTGGCGTGGTCCTGAGAGCCCGGAGATGCTCCTTGGAGATAGCATGTGACCAAAACAGAGTTGGTGGATCCGTGACCCATGAATGTGTGTATTCAGTGCTGATGTTAGACAAGCATCTGGTTCAGTTACTAAACAGATGGCTTGTTAGCCCACATACGGAAGTGGTCGTTGATAAAATTCGCCGTAAGACCGGGAGTTAATAAAGAACAAGCCGTGGCAGACTAACTTCATTTTCTTTATGGCTTTGCTCTTCTGACGGTCTGGGGGGGGGGGCAGGAGGGGACTCGGCATATTGGTTTCCATAAGCGACTGTTTCCATTTCTCATGGTGTCCACGAGGCAGAGAAGGAGATGAGCTGGGTAATACCAATCTGCTTCCCGTGGCCCTGGGAGACCTGTGCAGCCACTGCGAGCCTAGAGAGGGTCTCACTGGCAAGAGATGATGCTTCACTAATCAGTGTGGAAGATGTTGCCACCACATGCACAGGAGAAAAGCAAACAGCAACAAGCAAGCTGATTTAACTCTATGACGGGGCTATTGGGCCGGGGAGCCAATAGCAATAGCCAAAACGGCACTGGATTAAATGACTGGATTAAATAATAACAGCTAATAGCTTTCAACTATGTCTTCAGTGCCAGGCAAGAGCCTAACCACCCACGTGGATTAACTTATTAGTTCTTCCCAACAACCCTACAAGGTGGGTCCTGTTATTTTCCACACTTTACAGTTGGGGCAATGGGAGCAGAGGAAGGCATCACACCTAGCGGACAGCCAAGACAGAGCTTCTCATGGGACCCCCCTGTGCCTCCTCCTGCCTCACACAGAGGGGATGGAGTGGCCGGAATGCGTGCAAAGACCATCTAGTGCCAAGCGCTCAGCTGACTCTTGGCCAAACTCCTGCCTTCCAAGTGGAGTAGAGGCCCCTTCCAAGTGCTGATGGACACTGATTTATAATTTCCTGTGTGTACGTGTCCTCTCAGCCACTCAGGTGCCCTCAGCACGAAGCTCGATGACAAATCATGGGCTTTCCGTAAATGTCAATGAGATGGTCGGACTCAATCCAGAATCGAGAAATTGAAGGAGTTGTAAAGTATAGAGGGAAGGGGGGAGCGAGTGGAGCTTGGAAGCTAACAGGCATACAGGGCAGTTGCAACAAAATGATAATTCAAACCCACAGAGGTGGGGAGGACAAAAGAAAGACACTTGTCAAACGCCAGTGTGTGGTCCTGTGAGGGCTGATGGAATGTTCTTCCTGAGTCCCTGGGAGGCCTGAAGGGGGCCACATAGCAGACTCACTGGCTTCTCACGAGGCTACAAGTCTATGAAATCTACAAAGTGCTCGGTTTTGAAAATTTAATGGCTTTCCTAGTCCTTTTAAAAGGACGGAAATCAAAAGACATGGAGGAGCAATGCTAAGTCAAACAGGCCAATGTCAACAGGCTCCAGAGTGTAAGGCTGGAAAAGGCAATGGGGAGAAAGCAAAAAATATTAGAAGTTGCCAAGGGCTCCAGGGGAAGGATGAGGATCAGGCAAAGCTGGCTGGGGTGGGGGTGGGGCTTAGGGAGCGTGACTACACTGGGTGATATTGTTGCGTTTCTTCCAGGTCATTGTGCATTTGTCAAGATCCATAAAAATGCATACCACCAAGCACCCCCTAGTGCAGACTACGGATTCCAGTTACTAATAATATATCAATATTAGTCCATCAACGGTAACACATAGGCCACACTAACGCTGGATGGGGAGGAGGATATGGGAACTGTATTTTCAGCTCAATTTCCCTATAAACCTAAAACTGCTCTAAAAATAAAGTCTATTAAGAAAACACAAAGAAGTCCAGACACCCCTGGGGTATATTGCTGATAGGCTAATGTACAATCGCTGAGACATAAGAACTATGGAGAAGGGCAGCCTCCTTACTTCCTGGGGTGGATATACAAAAACAGCTGAAGCACAGGAACCTGAAATTTGCCTGCTTCATCTCCACCCATACTCCCTCCAAGTACCCAGCAGGTAAACAAGTTTCCTAGCATTGGAAATGCTTCACAATGATAACGAATTTGAGTCTTTTAGCTGCTTTAGTCATACTGAAGTGAACTCCAGGAGGCATGTTACTTAGCCTCTGCTCCTGGCCACGGGTGGAAGGAGCCATCACAGACCGGTGGGAAGCCAGGCAGCAGTGGTGTGAGACCTCAACCGCCCCCCCCCACCCCATCTCAGGGTTTTTAGAGCATAGATACCCCCCACAAGGGGGTATTAAGTTCCTGGTGCCCAGGAACTGAGGGAACTGGGATGAGTGTGAGACACTGGGATGAGGGTGAACAGGAGTGGGAACTGATGAGACAAGGGTCAGAGCTAAGCTAAGATTATTTAATCTCTGGATTAAATAAGAAGGTGAGGAAACAGACTTTCACCCCGCCAGAGCTTGAGGGATCTTGGAGACGATCTGTTCTACTCTCACTGTTTGTGCCGCACAATGCAGTGGACCTCCACAGTAGCCCGGAGTCCAGCCGGCTTCTCTCCCCTTCCCACCAGGTCTGACCTTCAGACCTTCCAGGGCAGGGGTTGCCTGGGCTCCCCAGGGAATGCTTGCCCTGTACCATGTAGGTCTGGGCCTGATCTATTTTTCCAGGGCCCTCTCTCCACCTGCCCACCTTCTTCTCCCACAACCTGCTCTCCACCCTGACTTCCAGGCCCCAGGCATACAACACTCTGGCACGCCCCCACCCCCACAGCTCCCAGTTTGACTGCCCTGGCCTCCCTCTCTTGGTCCTGGTTGCAGCGGCCTGTTTAACTCCTTACTTCCCACTGGACCAGGAAATGAAGACAGGACCTGGCACATAGCAGACAGTTAATAAATATTTATTAAGTGAAACAAGGGTCTATAAGTATTGCTTCCAGGCTTCAAGCAGAAAATATGAGTCTCCTTATTCTCTCAGGTGCCATCTCGTCATGCTGGCCCCAAACTCTTTCTACTGACCGCTTTCTTTATGCCGCTTCCTGGGGGATAGGACCGGGTTTCTGCAGGCTCGAGATGCCTGGATGAGGCTCTAAACAAGGCAGGTAGAAGCTTCCACAGGTCAATGGGCCATTTAAAGCTGCACTGCAGGTACCCAGGGCCTGATTTCCAGCCTGGTGTCCTGAGGGGACACTGCATGCCACATTAAGCACGGCCTTGCGCCCTGCACACCACAATGTAGCACCCCCCCCTCTCCCCACCACCACACACACACTGGGTTTTATGGTTTCAGGGTCTTTTGAGTCCAGTGCCTACCTCCCCGCTAAGTACCTGCTGCTCTCGGGGGCCCTGTTCCTGTCGCTGGGCCAGGCATCTTTACGGAGGGCTTTCCCCTTTATCACCTTGGAAATGCAAGGGCATTAATTTTTATGCGCTAAATCCAAAATAGACAGTAAAAGTAGAGAAGCGAGTTAGCCTTAATCTACAGGGTTGTCTGTGGAAGGGATGTGAGTCCTTCAGGGTCTTTGGACAAATTTCTGAGGATGTCCCGCCCCGCCCAACCTAGCAGGACTTTGCAAAGCATTCAGAGAAGGAGTGAGCTGCAAGGGAGGCCAGACCTGAAAACTTCCTCTATGCAGAAGCCAGAAGGGCTCCTGGGAGGGGGGGGAGGATCCATGGGGACTGGGTGTCACATAGCCAGCTGCTTGGGGACAGCCCCTAACAAGCCTCGCTGAGGAATGCACTCGAGGGACCAAGCAGGTCAGGCCAAAGGGAGAAGCCTGCCATTTAAAAGCCCACTGTGTGATGTGCCTTATGGTAACTGTCATCCGCAATGCAGCTGGATGGCAGGGGTAAACCTTCTCTGTGCCCCAAGAAACGAAAGCTCAGGGAGGGCCATTACTCCTGGAGGGTGTGAGAGGGTGGGGGGCGGTGGCTTAGCCAGTTAGAGGGCAGGTGGACTTTAAAGGCAGGTGGCTGTGAAGCCTATGGTCTCTCATGAAATGGGCTGCCTCTGTGAGTACACTGAGGCACTGGGGCCAGACCAGGGAAGAGGGCTGCCTGGCCACTGTTGGGAGGAGGCAGCAGAGGGGCAGGAGAAGCTCCTGGACCTGCTGGCAGATGTGGCCTGTAAATCTCTGCAGTTGCCCTCTGGCTGAGCCAGGCCTGCGGTGGATCGAGGGGTGAACATCTCTGCAGGAGCAGAAGCCACCGTGCCCACGTGCCAGCTGCTGGGACGCATATAATCAGGCAAGCAAGGCTCTAAAGATCCCACACCAAGTCACAGCCTTGCAATTTAAAAACGCCTACTTGGAAGTAAAGGGTGAAGTCGGCCTGTGACTTCTGCTGTGCTTGTGGTGGGACCAAGTCAGCCAGAAAATGGAGGCTTTGCACTTCCTTGAGACATACACGTGAGCTCCTCAGGATGATGCAATAGTGCACCCTTGGGATCTCCACGGCATCCTCCCACCCATGGCCCTCAAGATGCATCTTTCCCCCAAGGCAGGAGGCCCTCAGATACAGCTCTCTCCCCCTCACACCTCTACCCACCAGTTTGCAAGGCTGTCCATTTGTTCTCTACCAAATAACTCATAGGGCAGCGTGAGAAAAATCACTTCCATTCACACTCAGAGGCCTCTGGGACTTTTAAATGATAACAGTCAGGATCACGCCATGTTTGGGATACCACGAGGATTCTTCCTGCCACAAAGTTTCCCTATGATGAAGTAAATAAGTCTCAGTAAACAACATTTGTGGGTGAGACTTTGCCACAAGTCAAAGGATGGAGGGGAAAATCCAAATGTGGGAAAATCCACACTGCTGCTGCCACAAAGCAGACATTGCCTCTCTACCCAGCCCAGTTTCTACAACAACGATGAGACTGATACCTGGATGTATGTGGTACCTGCAGTGCCTCAGTAGTATCCCAAGCGTGGGGAGGCTGCAGAGGCAGCTCTGTACTCTGTAAGTGAAGAGACTGTACCCTGTTGCTCTCCACTTTGGGAGGGAAAAATATTTTCTGGAAGGAAAGGCCCTGGAAACAGCCCTGGTTGCTTCTTTCCACCTGTCCTATGGGAAATAAGGTAATTACCTGGTGGTCTGTGAAACTCACCATTCATTTAGGGGGCATGGTGACTGGCTAAAACCAGGCTCCCGGAAAGGCTGCCCACAAAGGACCCTGGATCCCCCTCCATCTGTCTCTTGGTGGGCCCAGCGCTACCTAAGCAGGAACACCCGGGAAAGCCAGTACCTCTGACGGGGCTTGTGTATGAAGGCTGTGCCAGTGGCCAATGAGGCCACCACTAAAGGAAACTGTCCTTCTTAACCACCGTCACCAGCACACCCAGCGAGCTACCACCATGGCCGGTGGAACCACACCCGAGTACCGCGAGAGGCAAGCTGTCCAGGTTACCTCCGTTGGCCTCTTAGGTTCCAGCAACCAGGATGGCTGCCACTGCCCTCCCTGCCCAGCCGACTCTACTCCACTATTAAAGTCACGCTTCAAACTGTCATTTTCTTTTTAATTTTTAATCAGTCTGTGTCAAGAAGAAACAGGATTTGATCAAGCTTTCAGCTCCCACTGCTCCATCAGCATAGCAATTTTACGGATCAGAGTTTTGTTTATATTTGTCTAAAACCCAGAGGAGGAGAGGAATCAACAGCACGGATCAACATGTATTTGAAGAGACACTGCGGGACTCGGAGAATTCTTTAATCAATCATTTTCTTAGCAACAATGCCTGGTGGGCACCTGGGCTCTGCACAGTAGGAATGCAGAACTGGCAGGCAGGTAGGGCAGCCAAAGGCCCTGGAAGCAGAAGGGCAGAGCTGTCCTGGGGCTGAAGGCCAGCCTGTGGACACTGCAGGACAAATGAAAAGGGGAAACACTCCAACCTCACAGCTTATTTGGAGGAGGGGTGTATTTCCAGAAAGAATTTCTGTCTTGGGAAATAAAAGTATGGCTGAATTTGGAAGTAGGGCAACAACCATTAAGCTTACTGGGGTGGGGCTCATCATTTAGATAAATTGCCAAATAGAATCTTTTTAAAATGCAGGAACAAAACATTACCTTGGTGACTTTCTCCATCACGAGATGAATCTGAACACATTCTGACCATTTGCAAAGTCACATGATTTATCCAGTGCCATGGGTCCATGTGCTAGACCATACATACAAATACTGACAATAGTTCACCAAAGGACAGCACGGAGTACATGAACTCTACTTGCTGAAGAAAGTTCCAGAAAGCAGAATTGGCCTGAGTCTTTCTTCTTTTTTCTCACCAGAACTGCCACTTCCAGTTGTCCTTTTGCTTCGAGTAGAACCTTCCCCTTGGGAGCCTGCAGGGGGTGCTCTGCTGCTCTCAGACTTCCCGCAGAGGCTGATTCATCCAAATTTGGAGTCCAGAGACAGTTTGAAGACTATTTTAGAAGCAAATTTACATAATGTGACATGCTTTCAGAGGAGGCAGGTAGCACTCATAAGTTAATGGGCTGTGGGGTTCAGTGGGATGCGCATGGAACTGTCCCATGTTCAGAAGCATGAGGCCCACTAATACCTTCCTGCAGGAACATACAGGGTCCCTCTCATCCCTTTGCTCCCCCTTGGTCTTGGCAAATCCTCAAGTCTCATGTAAAAGCACTGCCACTGCAGTTTGTCAGCCTCCCTGTTGAGTCCGAGATGTATGACGTGAACCAGCATCCCTACGTAGATACATCAGAAAACGTCCCTCCTTCCCCCAAGCTCTGTCTTTCTGTGGCCTCACTCCATGGTACAAAGTTCCCATCCCCAATGGGGCAATAGAGTCATCAGGACTTTTCCTGGTTATGGATCTTCTTCCATTAGAGGAATCTCTACAAAAGAAGAGAAGGTTATAAGCTTAGTACACCAAAAAACAAAAACAAAAAACAAACAAACAAACAAAAAACATGGCAAATATGATGAGCTCATTATTATGAGTTTATTAAAATTCTATAATTCCTGAAATAACTGAGCAGGAAAGGAAGAAAACGTGAAATTCCACATATCGGTGAGAAATCAAATAAAACAACTCCTCTACCAAGTATTTACTTGCTGAAAAGGCTTATACCCCGTTCATTAAAAAGGGGGGGGGAGGGGATGTTAACCATGGGATCTTCTCTGGAAAGACTAGCATCTGCGGTACAGAGCAGCATGGCATGGTAGGGAGCTTTGTGGGGAAGCAGGGACCCCATTTTCACATCATTACAGTCATTTACTGTGGACACAGCTGGAATGAGTGTAAGTTGGTCCCTGGACCCCTTCCCCTGGGAAACAGAACTGTAATTAGTCTTATACATATTCCCCACTTGTCCATGAGAGCTACAGCCTGCCTTTCCTTTGGACATGGCCACAGAGATCTTCTACTTTACATGTGGTGAAAGAAGTAACCTGCGTGCACACAGAACTACGGCTGGGTCCCATGCACAAGACTGGTTTCCTCTCCTTGCACACTTGTGTTATTCTGTTCCTGAGCTCCCCTGTCAGAAGTCCTGCCCAATCTCGGGGCAACGGAGAAAGAAGGGTGCTATGAAACACAGAGCTGTGATGACCGCTCTCTATTCTGGAAGGTGTGGTGCTCTTCCGTGCCTCCTAAACTTTCAGCTAAAGGGCTCCTCACTGTGAAATGATGGCCACGCCTCCCAATAACTGGTCTTGCCTGAGGCTTCTACACGCCAAGAGAGCAAGAGGCAATTTAACTGGAGGGAGGGGGAAGTGGATTGGTGTGGCTCTGTGCTGGGGTGCATGTGGATGCACCGCAAGAAGCTGGCTTGAAGAGTCGGGTGCTGGGTGCAGAGGGGTGTGAGGGGATGGCTCCCGCCTTGGGGCAAACACTTACCATCTGCGATGTCGATGCCTGGGCTGGTGGATGCCACCTCCCCCGCTGTGCTGGCAATCGTGTCAGGGCTGTCAGAGGCTGGGAGGGTGCCCCCTTGGCCCGTGGGGGGTGAATAGAGACTCTGGAGTAGCTCGGAAGAGCCCGAGACGCTGTCACAGGTTTCTGACTCCCCTGGACCCGTGTCTGTGTCTGCTGAACCAGGGTATGCCGGGGGACTCTGGTCATCTACAGGCAAGGGGCAGCCCTGGCCCATGGAGGCCAGGTACCCGGGGCCTAAGGCACTCAAGCCACCACTCACAGCCTCGTCGTAGGACGGGAGCATGACGGGCACGCCGTCCACCACCACGAAGTCAGGGTCGCTGCTGGAACTCCGGGGAGGCCCCCTGTGCCACAGAAAGCGTTGCCAAACATCAGAGTGACAGGCTGCCCAGGAAAGAGGTAGTCAATCTGCCCAATTCCCCCATCCCACCCCCTTCGTCCCCGAAGCTGAGGTCCTTGGGACCCGTGCCAGCGGCAGAACCAGCCCCACTTCCAGGGACGCTCCTGCCCACCATGGCTACAAGGGGCACAGGTTTTCTGCTTCCAGCTGGTCCGTTTTGGTTTCTTCCTTGAAGTTCACTATCTCCTCCTCCTTCCTCCCTCCTTGGACTTCTGGCCATGGCCTTGTGGCCGTGAACTCTCAGGCAGAGGCGCCAGATGGCCCCCACCAGCCAGCGTCCCACAAGGAGAGCTGCTTAGAGGTGCAGGGAATTGTGGATGCTGAGTGCCCACGAGGAAAGGGGAGCCCATGCCTTTCTTACGCTTCCTTTTTGTTTCGGCCACAGGTTGAACGTCCTCATTTCTCATCAAGGTAGGAAAACAATAGGCAGGGAGAAAGCAAGCAAGTGAGCTCTGCGCACCCCCTCACCACCTGACCCATGTCCCGGGGCTCATGTCCACACGCAGACTAGCCACTGCCGGGACCTTGGCAGCCCTGCGGGTGGGAGGCCTCTCGGGCACTCCCTTTCAGGACATGGGGGCAGATCCTGGCTTTGCCCCTTTCCTTCCCACTGCCCAGACAGCCACACCGAGAACCTGCTCCCGGTGGGTCTGACCTGCAGCCCCATCTGATCACTCTGGGTCCACTGGAGGAACCTGAAATGACCTCATGGGTGGTCAGGGAACGTGGTTTCTTACTTGCTGTCTTGGGTCCCAGCACTGACCTGGGGGGAAAGTGGGCCTTGAACTTGGTCTGGAACATCCTGGCTAGGATGACAAGCAGCAAGACCAGCAGCACGCTGGTCGCCGTGAACGCCACGATCTTCCACGTGGTCAGGAGGGTCTCGTGGGTGCTGGGCCACGTTTGTTCTGCCAGGGGAGAGAACAGAGCATCCGTGAGGCTATCATACTGTGTTGCTGCTGGGTTCCAAGCACTCACTTGCTGGGTTTATCTCATCATGTGCCCCGGGGTGCTCCCCGAGCAGGCTCAGGTTACAGCACATCAGGGCCCTACTACTAGTAAGACTACACTCAGAAGCCCCACCAGGCTGTGGAGAGACTGGCTCACACTCTAGACCTGGGGAAAAGCCTGGCATGGAGTTAAATAATGTACCTGCTTCTTGGGCACAGGATGATGAGGTTCCCTCTGCTCTGGAGAAGCCACACTCTGGAGGGCAAGGGCAGGGGCATGGGAAGTTGGGTTCAAGTTCTTTGTGAGTGTTCTGGGATGGATTGTTGGTTGGTATGAAGACAGGGACAGAAAGATAAGGGGGACAGCCCTCAATCCCCCAGGATCCGGCCTGCTCCTGTCTGCAAGAGCTGACCTTCCAGAAGACTTTAACAAGCCCCGTTGCTTACACTTTGCCCTCTTTTGCTACCTTCCACTCTGCCGCCCCCCACCATCTGTCTCTGAAATTGTGAACTTAGACCTCCCTGGACTGCTCCTGTACAGGTTCATGCTAACTTCTGGGGGCCTGTAGAGGCCCTGAGAGAGTAAACAGTCCCTACCCCTGCCCCGCCAGCTATCACCACTGCTTAGGCAGGCCTGGGAAACTCAGGAGAGAGGGCAGGACTCCAAGTAGGAAGGAGAGGAGGTGGGTGTGTGCCTGGGTCTCTGGCTTGTGGTCTCCATGGTGTGCACTCCCCAATGCAAGGAGACCATTTCTAGCAACTCATCAGGAACTACAAAGCACTGAAGCTTGTGAACAGCCTACATCTTTATAAAACAGATATTCCCTTACCCATGGGGTAAAGTCCCCCTATTCTTATCCACTGGGGGATGCCTGAATCTGTGACTAGTATCATACCACAGAGAGATCACATAAATATAGACAGATAATGCTTATCATATAAATACACATAATACTTAACATATAAATCTAAATCTTTTTCTTATACAGACAGACCAGTGATAAAGCTTACTTTATAAATTAGACACAGTGAGAGATGACTACTCATCATAAATAAACTAATAAAATCGCATAGTTAAAACAATATGTTCTAATAAAACTTGCATGAATATGACCTCTCTCTAAAAATAGTCTTTTGTACATAATATTTTCAGGTCACGGTTTGCTGCAATTAACTGAGACTATGAGAAGCAAACCTGCAGATCGGGGGACTAGTGTAATATCATAATATCTGTCCTTCTTCCAGGGTAGGGGGGAGGCTGGGAGAAGACAGGGCACACAGAAGCCAGAAGCCCTCCAAGCCTTCGAGGGGATGGGGACCCTTCTCGGGGGTGGGTCAACATTTTTATCTGTGGTCAGGTTGGCAAATGCACTGGACCTGGAATCAGTCCTGTGTATCCACAAAGGTGAGTTTCTTATTTCTCATAGCACGTGCGGGAACAGAGGGCAGGGGCCTGGAGTGTCACCGCCATGGGCAGCCAGTGATCAGGTTCATCCGGTGAGGGCAACACCCGGAGTGCTCACCTGACTTGATGCAGTAGACTTGATAGGAAGGAAACCACTCCCCGTACTGGCAGGTGATGTACTTGTAATCACTGGTGAGGCTGTAGCCAGGATCGCAGTAAAACTCCACCACAGTTCCGTGGTTGTAGCGCTCACAAGGCCGCGGGTGGCAGATGAAATCGCCGTGACTCACCATTGGAGGTAGCGGGCAAACTTGGGCAGTGGGGGAGAATAAGAGTTTCAGAACCATGTGCTCATCCTTGCTGACCACCCTCCAAGCAGAGACGGGGCTTGGAAAATGCACAACTCAGAGTCGTGCCCAGCGTCCACCACCAGACTCGCGAGCTGTCACTTCTGCGCTGGCACATGAGGACAGACAGACGTCCCCTGAGAGACGGTGACCAAGCACAGCTCTCACATGGCTGTGAGAAGAGCTTCGTTCTACAGAGGAGGCCTAGCTAATAGATGGTACTGAGCGCCTCTATTAATAATGCAAGTTATGATGTGCCAGACAACCTAGTAAATAAAATTAAGATATTTATGGGCAAAATAAAGAGGAGTAGCTGTCCTGAGTCTTGCTTCTGAGACTATAGCAGTCATCAGGGACTGTCAAGCACCTGCAAGCCCCTGACTTGGTTCCCAAATGCCTTGTTGGGGGTTGGCTGATGAGATATATGCAGCAATGCAGGCAGGAGCACGGGGTCAGCCTCCTGTTCCTGGGCCCCCTGGTAACCAGCAGGTGACCAGCCTGGGGTTCCGGGAGGAGACCCCAGGTTCCAGGCGCGTTCAGCTGTCAACATACAGGGTGACTCCATGCACATCCCTGGGCCTCTCTAAGTCTTAACTGCCCCCTCTGAAAAATGGAAGCTTATTCTATCTACCCTCCACGCTGTTTCACTGTTTTTAGAACTCGATTTTCTATGATTTGAGTCTGCATGCTGGGGAGGGCACACTCTACCCAGGCTGACTTCTAACTCATGGCCTCTGGAGATCACTAAGAAGTTTGACCAAAAAAAAAAAAAAGTTAACTTTTGAGCCCCTTCCCAGAGGCGCCCAGATGCCCTGACCAGTGGAGGCCACAGGCATACCTCACAGCTCACCCACACACAGGCCACGTCCATGGCGGGTATCTGCCCACCCCACACTGGCCACCAGAAGGCCACAGAAAACACATCAGTTGTACTCATGGCAGCAGTGTGAACCCACCAAAGCCTGATAACCAGGAGGGTCCTGTGCAAGGTGCCCACCTGATGGAGGTGTTCCAAGGTATGAGGGGGTCTCTTGACAGATACTACATCTAATCCCATGAGCAATGTCTCAAAAAGATCTTCTTGGTTCTTTGAGGGATGAGGAAACAGAAACTCAGAAATGAGGTTTTTCCAGAAGCAGCTAGAAAGTGAGTAGCAGCTCAGGCTTCTCCAGGTAGGCCACTGTCTGACTCAGCTCCTTGTTAACCCATGATCCTGAGCTAGTCGCTTCTCACCTCCAAGCTTCCATGTCCTCTTTTGTAAAGCAGGAGCGTCCGAAGCTATTTGGAGAAAGGCTGGCAAGGGCTTTGTCAGAGCTGACAGAATGCAAGTGGGTAGTGGGTACAGCCGGGTCAGAGCGGCTAAGGAGGGGACTGTCATGAGGTAATTGCCTGCCTGTGTGATGGACAAGTTAATGGGATGGGCTGGGGGAGGAGGTCCCCGGAGATTGCCAGAGGTGGAAGGGAAGCCAGCCCTGTGTAGGCAGGACAAAGGGGTCCCGGTGGCTGGGTCACTAGTGGAAATATGAACTATGGGGGTATAACCTATCATACTGTCTGGAAATGGCTAGGCCTCTTCTGTCACCGTCCAGTGTCTTCCGGACACAGTGGGAGGGAAGCCAGTGGGTTTGGGAATAAGGCCTGCAAGGGGCGGTGCAGGGGGAGGTCCAGGAGTGGCCAGAGAACTCCAGGAATGGGGGCTGTCAGGTGACTGCTCGGCCCCTCAGGTGGACACCGGGAGCAAGACTTAGCACTGTGACTGGGAGGTGGAGGTGCTTTCTGCAGCTCTGGGCATGTCCTATCCCAGCAGGACCCTCCCCAGAGTGGTCCAGGGTCGAGGAGTCCCATCATCCATCACATTTCATGTCCACAAACTGGAGAGCTTGTCAAATTCACTACCCACAGTGTGTCCTGCTCATGAGCAAAGGAGGGACAGCTGGCCAGCCGGAAACTGGGAAGGTCACCAGCAGCATCCAACTGGCCTGGGAGGCCCCCAGGGACACGGCGGCAAAGGCTGTGTCCTCCACAGAAGCCTCTCTGTGAGGTCCATCCTGGAGAAGTGCAGGAAAAGGAAAGCATCCCCGAGTGCCAGTGTGTGCCGGCCCAGGAGGTGTCTCAGAATCGCCTTCCTGGGCTAAAGGATGCCCTACGATGGTGGGGGGGAGGCTATGCGGGGAGATTCAAAGTCTGCTGTGAGACCAAGCTAGCATCCTCAACCATCTGGTGGCCTCTGGCGCTGCTCCGGAGATCCCCCTCCTCCCTTCCTCTGGTGCTGTGGCACAGTGCTGTGGCACACACAGGGGAGGCCAGAGCTTCCTGGGAGATTGAGTCCTTTCCGAGATCAAGGGTATAGTTAACTGTGGGCGCTCCTAGCGGACCCTCCAAACAACCTCTGAGGTCGGAAAAATTGCCAGGAGACTTACAAATTCCAGAAAACACGGTGAGAGTTGGGAAGAGGCCCCTGTAAAAGCCCACGCATTTATCAGCAGCATTCCCCTCATTAGTCTGTACACTGCTCTCTCACCGCCTCAACCCCAAGGCTCAGTCACTCAATAAAGGGTCATTTAGGAAGGGAAAGGGGGTGGCACAGGGAGGTGCCCTCAGGCTGAGCTGCGGGCGTCCCTGATGAACGGGGGTGGAGGGGTGGGTGGTGGTGTTGGGGGGGGGGTTCAGCAGCTTGTTTTGCTTCTTTTTTGCACCACCATCTGTGTACTGAGAAAAAGGATTCCTTTCTCTCAAGGGTGTAGTGAGGACTAGAAGGTGCAGGTAAAACATGCAATGTTGGCACCCAGCAGCCACGTCATCAGAGCAGCGCCCGACTGGCTGGAGCCGCAGCACGGTTCCTCCCAGGCTGGCTGCACCGGGCGCCTTATGCAATTAGGATTCCTGGATTACACCAGGCCAGCCCCGCGCTTTCCTGGACAGAATGTGGATGCATCTTATCTCTGTTTTCTCAGAGGCCAGATAAAAACCACCCATTGTAGAGGCTTTAATTCTGAGACTGTCATAATCGGCTACTAATGGAGATGCATGTTCCCCTGAGCAGAAACATTTATCGCCACACCTTGCAGAGTTTCTGCTGATCACACGTGGTCAGTCATTAGCTCTGCTGCCAGAAAGCCCTGTCTGTCTTGGGAAAGGCAGAGGGTTAGGGTGTCCTTTTAATTTTGCAGAAAGTGATGATAAAAATGCTGTTAATTGTAACTTTGAGAAGCTAGTTCAGAGATAACAATCTAGGAATACCTGCGTTTCCGGGGATGCCCACTTCCCCCACAGCCTCTCAGCTTTGGGGGTAAACAGCTCCATGAACCCCCTCCTCCTTGACCCCCCACCCCAGGTTGACACATCTGGACAGACAGGCGACTCCCCCACACCTGGAGGCCTTAGGCGGGGAACAGCCACACAGCTTAGGAGGGAAGAAGCCACGTATTCCTGGAAATCCCAGGTGGTCCGAGTGGAATTGCTTTCCTTAGACTGCCTCCGGCTCAGTGGCGATTCGGACCCTGCTGGCGGCCAGTTCTAAGCAAAATCATATCCGTGCAAACCCGTGGGTGGTGTGAACAAAGATTCTCCTGCAAGTCTATTTTTCAAAAAAAACGTTTTTCACAACTTTTGAAATTATTAGCAACAGCAAAGGCTTTTGTGAGGCTTAGCGTCCTGACACTGGGTGGTTCCAGGCGGAATGAGGCACGGCTCTGCCTCGGGCCTTACTGCAGTGGATGATGGCTCCTTCCCGTGCAGCAGGAGTTCGTGCTGACCAATTCCTACCCATCCCAATGGCTGTGGAGTACAGTTCTCACCCCATTTAGTCCCTCCTGGGCTGGGTTCAGGGAGGGGGCAGAAGATGGGGTACAGAGGCACAAGAGCCTCAGTCTGCCCTGGGCCCTCCTCGTAAGGCCTGCTATGGACAGATTCCCCAGAAGCACCTCCCACCTGCCCCCTCCCCACTTCTCCACCCCCACTCCCTCCCCCCACCCCCACCCAGCCTCTCCTTGTCAGGCAGTCCCTCCAGCTCCTGCTGAGCACCTGGTCCTCCCTGTCCATTTAATTGCAGCACAAGCGGAGTGGAAGACGTGAAGCCAAACATCTTCATTCTGCAACTAACTAGCTGTGTCATCTTGGCTAAGTCCCCAGCCCTCTTTGTACCTTCTTTCCTCATGATGCCAAGCTGGTTTCAACATGAAAGCATACTGATCTCAACCAAACCATGTTTCAGAATTGCAAACATCAGAGTCACAGTAACTCCAGCATGAACACTAGTGTCTACACTGCATCCTCCTCATCACCCAGGTCTGATCTTAGAATTTCTGGGCACCTTGTGCACCTCCTTGTCCTTATACTGGCATACATCCATGCACTTCTGAGAGCTGGGAGTGTGTCTTTTCAGTTAGCATAACCCCTGTAGCATGCAGCACTGCTCTCGAGAAACATCTGTTATACGGGAATGAAAAATGTCAAAGTCTTCACAGTAAGTCAGATGCCCCTGTGCCCATCACTCTGCCCCAGGCAACGAGCTGCAATTTTCATGCTGTATTCCTGACCCCTTTATTAAATGGGAAAAGCAGATATTGTCTCATGTGTAAATAAATGCATGTGGAAAGGGCAGAAGAACAAGGCCTAGGGCAATGTTGGGAGGGACATCGAAGGTGGAGGGCAAGGAAAGGGAAGGAGTGTTGGAGACCTGTGGAGAGGCCAGGGTGACAGGAGAGGGGAGAGGTCTGCATAGAGGACTGCAGAGGTAGATAGGGCAGCCTGATCAGAAGCGGGGATTTTCTCATCAGTGGAAGGGTCACTGAAGAACAGGCACAGGACGGAAGTGACGAGGCTGTAGGGAGATTGCTGTCGCGTCCAGGTGAGAGAGGATGGGGGCTTGAGCTAGGACAGTGGCAGCACAGAGGGAGAAGCAAGTGATAGAGCCCATTTTAGAATTTTCCGACTTGGTTTCCACAACAGGACTTGATGAGAGGTGGATGTAAAGGGGCCAGGGGAGCACTGAGGAGTCCCAGACTTTTGACATTAGCAGCTGAAAGGGAGGCAGCCCTCCTCATGGAAGTACCTGCTGGGTGGAGAAAGGCACAGAGAACTGGGTACCACACTGGTTATCTTGGAACCTCCATGAGAGACAGTCAAGTAGGCCTCAAGCAGCTGCAGAGTGTCTGGGTAAGTCTGAACTCAGGAGTCAGGAGTGAAGAGGTGAATACTTAAAACCGTAAGTCTGAATGAACCTATCTGAAGAGAGAGGCTAGAGCAACAAGAGAAGGGGTCCCACTTCCAATGCTGACCTGGGGGTAAAAGAGATGGGCAAGTTACCCAGAGGTATCCCCAAAGCCAAGAGAGGAATCTCTTTTGCAGAGAAGAAACTGGTTCCCAGCAAGCTGAGAAAGATGGAAACAGAAGTGTGACTTCTTGACCTGGCCAAAGGGAAGTCACTGGTGACCTTGAGGAAAGCATTTTAGTGGAGTGCTGGCTAGTGTAGACAACTCGAAGAAATCTCCTGAAGGTATAGGCACATGGGGCAGTTGGAGGTGGGGGGCAATTCTCCTCACCCCCACAGGAACTCTAGAATGTGTTACATATGGATATGTTCCAACATGGAGGCCAAGACTGGCAGAGCAGGGTGGAAGAGGGATAGAAGGAGGCAGGTCATATGGAGGTGAAAGGAGATGGGGTCACCTGTGAACAGACTGGCCTATGTCAGAGGCAGGAGGTGGGCGGAGAACTACAGCTGGGCAGAAGCTTGTGATCGAATAGATCCAAAGCCAGGGGGCGGGAATGGGGGGGGGGCTGGTGACGAGATGGATGACTTGCTCTCAGAAGGCCCCTGCTTTGTGAATGAAGTATGAGGAGAGGCCACTGCTTGGGGAGAATTTAGAGTTGAGAATTACATATATCACGTCTCATAGCCCTTAACCCATTTATATATTTCACCATGTGCAAAAGAGGAAAGCGAGATTTAAAAATAGTCCCTGTAGCTCATAAATATTCACACCGATTATCTTGGGGGCACAGAAGAATGTAGAACACTATACCCAATAGACTGCTTTTTTCCCCAATCCTGTTGAGAGCTATGAGCCCATGTGCTCTGGTCTGATGTTTCCATGCTCAGTCCGCCAACGGTTTGGGGAACTTCTGGATGTTCTTCGGGTAGGAAAGAGCTGCACCCTTAGTATGTGCACCCAGATCCATGCCACAGAGCTGGAGGCTGCTGGGTGCTCGCCATGATCCTGCTACCCTCTCCCTGGACATAGCATTGTCTACACTGCCCAGTGCTCTTTGTTCCTCTGAGGTCTGGTCAGTGGAATGTGAGCACAACTGATACATCTATTTCCAGTCCTGATCCATGGAATTTCCAAGCTTCTAGTTGACTAGCTTGGAGACCACTTCAGAAGTGACAGCTGCGGCTCTACTGGCCTCTGAATGACATGATGGAGACAAGGTACTGGCTGGACCACAGTCATCAATGATGCATGAAAAGAAACTGGTTGTGATTCAGCCATGATGCATTTTTAGGAAGCTTCTCACAGCAGCAGTCTACCACATAGAGTGCAGAAGCAAGCACTTGCTCCCCAGCTGTTTTCTATCACCACCAACATCCAGTTGCCCTGCCAAGTGCACGCTGCTTTTAGAGTGTCTTTATGACTGAAGCCGTTCACGACTGAAGCCGGTGGTTCTTTAACCCACTGAGCATCAGCATCACCCAACAAGCTCAGCCTAACTGGTCCGGGGTAGGTCTTGGGCCTGGCAGGCCCTCACAGCTCCCAGGTGGTTCTACGAGGTTGCTGCATTGGAGAGCAGAGAACTGGGAAGAATCAAACCCTCATTCTCCACCTGCTGGGAGAGATGGCTCACCACTTTCTGGGGAGACAGGTTGAGAATTAAGTTGCTATGGTACTTGCTCTGGGTCTTCACCTTCCACCAGACCCTTGCTTTTCAAATACTAGCCATGACCAGCCTTGGGATAAGCTGGGAGCTTGCTAGAAGCACATACCCTCAAGTCACACCCCAGACCCACTGAATGAGAAACTTCACTTTGTTACAGAGAGGAATTTGCAAATGGAGAGGAGGGTCTGTGATCCCCATCCCACCTCGTGAAGAGTGAAGCTGAGCAGTGAGGGGAAGTTAGTGAAGACTCGGAGAAGGCACACGGAGCAGGGAGACATGTGACAGAAGTCGGCTTGCTTCCTGGCTTTGGACTTGTACCAGGGACTGGCGGGTGTGTGTGTGCATGTGTGTGTGTGTAAGAGACACAGGGAGAGGCTGACACAACAGGCTTCATCTTGACTTGCACTTTAATTCTGCTTCCTTTGTCCCAGGCTTGCCTGACTGCTTCTGCCCCTTCCCCTGTGGTTCTCGCCAGAAGGTGCCTTAGACTTGTGGCAAGTTCAGGCCTCAGTGACCCCACTTTGGCCCAATCCTGTTTGTCTGGGCATTTCCTCATGAGGGAATGGGCAACTCTGGTATTTCATTGGAAACTATTACTCTTTCTTCTCTCACTTGCTCTCTCTCCACTAATCCTATTAAAGTTCTTTCCCATTAACAGGATGCTCTGTCTTTATGTGGCAAATGGCAGGACCCCTTTAAAACCTACAAGTTTGGGGATACTGGGGTACCCCTCCGTCTCACACTAACAGTTTTAGTCTGACTTCTGATTTGTACATGTGGTTCTCTCCAGAAAGCGCTATTCCAGGCCTAGGAGAAGTCTGCAGTTGCGTCTGGTCCAGTGGTGATGAGGACAGGGAGCTGGTTCTCATGCTGGAGTCTGGACTCAGCTGCCTGGGCAGTTGTGTGGAGCCAGTGGTTCTGTGTATCAAGCCAGTGCAGAAGCATCATGTCCACACAACCCGGAGCACGGTCTGAGAGGCTCTACCAGGAATCAGGAGTGGAGGCACCGTGCCCCTCATGCCTGGAATCAGCCAGACTTCCATCTTCGGAGCAGCGGCTGCTAATCAGAAGCTGCCTTTGTGCCCGCTGTCCCCACTCTGATCCGAGTTCGGTAATGATTCCAGGAAGCTGGATGGAACTCTCCACGCCCAAGTCAGAACTGTTTCCAAGGTGACATCAGAAACTGCTTTTAGCTCAGGGAAAAATCAATAAACATTATACAGCACATTACATTTTCCACTTTTGTTTTGCTGTAACAACATGGAAGGCCAATAAATGTGTCCACCAAAGGAAGCAAATGATGACGAGGCTGGGCTCTCAGTCGGATGGAGCGTGGTGTTTACTGGCTCAGAGTGTGCTGACAGATCAAATGGAAGATCAACATTACCCGGCAGCCCTGAGGGAGGGGCTCTGATCGCCTTCCCATCTCAAAGCCACCACATCAGAGTGTCCATGAAGAAATACAGAGCACATCTGATGAAAACTGTGAAACTCCAGTGCAAAAAAAAAATATATATATATATATATACATATATATGTATGTATACATGTATATATACATATATACATATACATATATATACACATATATGCATATATATATATATGCCTTGATGTAAGAAAACTGAAGTGAGCCTGGCTCAGTAACAGGGGACACCTTGGAGGAGCCCACAGGTGACGGAGCAGGTATAAAACCATGATTTACTCTGACAGCCTCTTGCAGCAAGGAGAGGCTGGTGCTGAAATCAAAAGCTGGCAGGTGTTTCTGGGTCCCCATGAGGCAGCTCTTGCTTCTCTGCTGCTACTGGAACACCAACAGCTAAATTGAGAACCGCCTTAATCACCACGAAGTGAAAATAAATCACAAGACATCTGTAGTGTCAAAGTGTTCTGAAATCTGAACCTTTTCCGAAAGTGGATTCCACTACAGTTGGAATTCCTGATAGCAATCAGGGCATCATAAAGTTTTTTTTTAAGGGAAGAGAAATTAGGGGAACAAGATTCAAAAGGAATGTATTTTACAAGTTGACACAGAAAGCCCACAGGGAAGGAAGCATTTTGAGTAGGTCTTTTTGGCCCCTTAGCAATCAACCAGTCCTCCTATCTGCAGATCATACTGGAGTTAAATGTCTCCAGTGAACCTGGTAATTTTTTAATTCTCCTGCCACAAACTGGAGAGAGGTGCCAGGGGGATAAACATAAACAATGCATCAAATTTTCTAACTTTTTAGAAATTTAGAAAAATTTTCTAAATTTTTCTCCCATGATTTTTTCCCCTTAAATTTATGGTGTCTTCCTATTCTTGCCTATTAGTAAATCCTAGCAGATGAGGCAATAAGAAGGCAGCAACTGATAACAATGGGAAGAACTGGTCACACTGTGTTCCCAGTTGTGCACGCACACGTGCATGCTCAGACAGGAGCTCTATCTATCAGGCACAGAAAGTAGAGACATGTTTTCCACTAGTAAAAGTGCTTCTATGATGGGGACAGTATTTGCCAGTGTTCTGGATGTGTGTGTGTATGGGGGGGGGCTGCTGTTCTGCGAAAAGTGGGCGTCTTCCTGACATCCGAACAAATTTGAGAACCACTGATGTAGAATAGTCATGGACAGGGACAAGGGTGCAAGAAAGGGAAAAGCCAGTTGGGAGCACAGGAAAGGAGAGAGTGAGAATGTGAAAATGGCTGAAAAGACACAGCATATCAGCGGATTAATGAAAGACCCTGCGGGCAGCTTTGCACAGTGCCAAGTGCACGTCTCCAGATTCAAATCCTGGCTCAAACACTCAGGCGTTTTGTCACCACGGGCATTTTACTTTACTTAACCTCTCTCTGAGCCAGCTTTCGTTTCCATCATGTAAAACAGGAACAGTAAAACCTACATTGCAGGACTTTGGTAAGAATTAGAAATAATACCTGTAAATTAGCTAGTGTAGTGCCTGGCACAGAAATCCATGCCCAATAAACAGACAGTTGTTATTATTATTATTAGCTTTCCTATGAGCCAATGAGACAAAATGCAAGCAATAATTATGACAACATTTAACCAACACCGGCTGTGAGAGCAGCATACACACTTTTCGCTTAATCCTAGCGACAATTTTGTAGAGCAGGTGTTGTTATTGCCTCATTTATATAGGTAAGGGGATGGCAACTCAGAATGATGAAGTCACTTGCCAGGGTTGCCTAGCAATAAGTAGTAAAGCTGGCATTTGACCTTCAGTGAGGTTTACTCTGAAGATGGGCTCTCACTGAGTCTCTCTGTGGGGTTTCAAGTGAGCAGAAGGGAAAGGGAATGAAGGCCATCAAGGCCAGATGTGAGAGCAATGATTCTTTCTCTGCTAAGTTGTGGGTTGTGTAGATGTGAGGTAGGGTTAGAGTCTGGAAGAGCCTCGGGGCCTGTAGAGAAAGGAGGAAGATAGGATGGAGGAAATGTATGGCCTACAGAAGGGGCATTTCCATTTGGCTCAGCGGGCCTACGCAGGTGCAATGGACTCCACCAGAGAAGCAAGCTCAGGGCTGGCTTCCAGAGTCCAAGGATGCTGGGTAATGAGACTTTGGGAAACTTCCATCAAATCTGGCAACAGAAGGTAGAGGGAAAAGAGAAAGGGGCATTTGCTTCTTCTCAGGCCTGGCAGGGAAAGCATGTGATGTGGGTTGACTGTGTCCCCCCAAAAGATACACTGAAGTTCTAATCCTGAGCACCTGTGAATGTGAACTATTTGGAACTCAGGCACATTGCAGATGTAATCAACTAAGATAAAGTGATAACTACAATAGGGTGGGCACTTGATCCACTGTGATGGCGGCGGCCCTTATGTAACAGTGTGACATCCATAGGAAGGGGAGGTTCCAAGACCTCTGCTCCATTCAACTGGAACTGAGCAGCCGAGAAGCTAGAGAAGACCAGAAGAAGGGAGGAAGGAGAGCAAGAAGAGGACCTGGAAGAGGCACATGGAGCAGAGAGAAGCGAAGAAACTGTGCTTCTTCCTTGGTCTTGGATTGGTATCAGGGACCTGGGGGACATGGCATGTGGCACTTGAAAGAGCCAGGGCATGTGGGTGAGAGACCTGTGGGAGAGTAATTATGGCAGTCTTTACTTAGCTTGTCTCATAATTTTGCTCCTTTCATCCCAACTTGCCTGCCCCCTTCAGCCCCTTTCCTGTGGGTCCCCACCAGAAGGTGCTTCAGACTTGTGGTAAGCTTTTGGGTCTCAGCTGCTGCCTTGTTTTAGTCTAAACCTGTTTCATTGGGCTTTTACTCATGAGGGGCTGAGTCACTTTGGGTGTTTGATTTGGAAACTATTATTTTTTGCACACACATTGTATTATTGTATATTAATTGTATTAAATTTCTTTTCTATTGAAGATCTCACACACAATAAAATGTTTTGTCTTGATGCAGCAACTCATTTAGAGTGGGCAGGTTTGGGGGTCCCAGGGTACCCCTCAGTCTACCCTATAACACTTACAAGAAAATACTCAAAGGGAAGACAGTCACATGACAAGTGGCCACACCAAGTAAAAACTGAGGCAAACACTAGATTGGTGTAGCAACAAGCCAAGGAATGCCAAGGTCACCCCTAGAAGCTCAAAAGAGGCAAGAAAGGGTTCCAAGTAGAGTCTCAAAAGAAATATGGCCCTACTAACACCGTAATTTTAGATTTCCAGCCTTCAGAACAGTGAGAAAACAAAATCCTGTTGTTTCGGGTTACCCAGTTTTTAGCACTTTGTTACAGCACCTCTGGGAAACTAATACAGCACAGGCCACCCTTGGCTTGGGAGGTGGAGGCTGAGCTCTTGGTTCAAACTGATGCAGAAGCAGACAGCTGGAGCACAAGGATATCCTGGCTATCATCAGAATACTTGCCTGAAATAATGAGATGCCAGAGATTTCCTCAAAGTGAAGTAAAAAGACAGTTGTGTACATCAAGGTGGTTGATTTAGGAGTTGTGGGAAGAGGGAGTAAAGGAAGACTAGATTCCAGGCCTTGGCACCTAGGAACTTCTTGGGAGATCTCAGTCATTCTTCCCTTTGGGTAGTACCAGCAGAAACTAGGCTGGTGAGTCTTTTGCTTGGGGGGCAGTAATGAGTCCCCCATAGCTAACTCAAAGAGCCACCAAATATTTGAAAATATACTATGACAAAGTTCTTTCCTATGCTAAGTCATCCATATTGGCTGATAATAGCATAGCTAATAATTCTTGGTTTCTCAGTTTCCTACACATTTACTTCCCAATTCAAACAAATTTCCTTCTAAATGAATTGTAAAGAGTAGGGAAATACAGAACGATAGAGACCGAGTTGCTCACTTATAATCACCTGAGCTAAGGACAACCTTTAAAACCTGAGTTCCAATATACCTGACTCCACTTATAAACTTGAGCTATTTTTTTTTCCCACCCTCTTAATGTTTGACCCCACTGGATCCTTTCCCATGAGTGGAAGAGATGACATTTGAAAATGCGTTAGGTTCTCATCCATGAAAAACAAACGGAGCAGAACATGAGCTAAGTCCTACTGTTTTCTGCAGGACCCACAATTACTAAGAGAAGAGTGTTGTCACACAAAATCTGTCTCCTCCAAGCACTTTAACTTTAGATAATCAGGGTGTGACTTAGAGTCCAGCGCTGTCTTTTTGCAAAAATAAAATCAAGCGTAACAACAACAAAAAGTCTCTCCTCTTGTTCAAAAAAAGAAAACAATTAAGGTTATAGCATTTATGAAAAAAGTGGATGGTGCGAGACACTCAGACAGACATGAAAAGGTGTGAACATTTCCCCGCCTAGCACCCAAATGTTTAATTACTTTGGGAGAAGAAGACAGGGAGTTTTGGCAATTACTTATCAAAAGTGTGGTTTGGTGTGGGAGCTGAGGAGGAGGGAGCCCCAAGCGCCCCTCCACCCAATACTTCTTAGTGACTCAGCCTGAAAAAAAAAAGCAAAACAAAAAAACAACTCACACTGTGCCTGAAGGGATTTATTGCCTTCTGTACTGCATCTGATTGCAAGAGGTTTTATGTCCATGAAATACAAGTCACCTAACTTCCCGGAAAGCAGAGAAGAAAATAAATTCTGCCTGGTGCAGGGATGGAGAAGATAGCCTCCTCGAGTTAAAGGCTGAGCAACAAGAACTTTCCATTTGGACTGGTCATCTTTGCTGAGCATAAAGAAACCAATCTCTTGGTTCTCACCATTGGCAGCAGCTTTGCTGTTGCTTAGCTCCACACTCCTTTCAGCTGCCTGACATTTAAACCTCACAACATGAAGACCTCAAATTACAAGTCTGTGAGTTTTCCTTAAAAATAGGAGGAGACCACAAGGCGAAGTGAGGACACTCTTGAAATGGAAACAAAGAGTGGGTTCCTGCCCTCCTTCTCCCCCCCCCCCCAATGCATCCACTCTGGCCTGCTGCAAAGGGGCCGGTGATTTCAGACATTCCTGCCATGGATGGGGTGGAGTCCAGATCAACTGAGGCTGGTGACCCCGAGAGAAATGTGTGTGGCGGGTCCTCATAGGAGAGTGGCTTTCACCGCAGGAAATTTGTAACTGTCCAGTGAGTGACATCCAGCTAAGGGCTGCCTGGGCCACAGATGTCAGGGGGCTTCCAATGTCAAGATTTCTTCACTGATCGACTCTATTCCTTGGAGCCAAGAACAGTTCCATAAAGACAAAAGGGTGGCATCTGAACTTAGGCCCCAGGTCAGGAGCCTGCCCAGATGAGAACCTGGGACAGAGGGCATCAGCTGGTGCTGATGGGGTCCCTCCTCTGGATGTGAGTGTGCAGTGCAGAGAGGATGCTATTCAAGTCCTCTCTTGGGGTTCACCTTGTCTTGATTTTGCGGGAGAAACCACCCCAAAATTCTGCCACATTCATGATTTTCTGGTGGGAAGAGGAATCAGCTTTCCTTTCACTTCAGGGTGAAGTCTCTGCATTTGAATAAGGTGAAAACCCAATCATCTGGGAGTTCAGAAGAGCCGGAGGGATGTTGGTGCTGTGTTTCCAACAAAGCTAAGTGGAAGGTCAGTGGGGGTGGAGGCACCATCCAGGGGGTGAGGCTGGTGAACAGCCGACCAGAGAGAGAGAGGTCAGGGCTTATCTGACAGGTCAGAAGTCACAAAAGGTAAGAGAAAAAGAGCCTGTAAAATCATAGCAGGAGAGCCTGGGAACTTGTTTCTACTTGAAAAATAAGAACAAGGTTTCTTGGTTTTCCCAAGACAGAAAGATCAGTGTTTCTGGATTCTATATTGAAAAAAAAAAAAAAAAAGAATAATGAAGTTTCTTGATGCCCCAGCACAATCTACTCTTGAGAACAAGAGAGATGTGTGATGGAGGAGAGGAAGAGGCTACAGTGGCAATTACTTATTGGAAGGGGGGGGGGGGATTAAGCACCGTCATCCCTGAGAAATGCTGCTATGACATGCTCACTGCTATTTCTTTATAATCACTCTGCTGTAATGTATGAACAGAACAGTACATGGAAATGGTATTAGAATGATTTACTGTTCCCTGTGAACAATAAATTAACAAGAGAGCTTGCTATTTGCATTTCCCCCTCCCAAGAAAACCCTGCTTGGGTCAGAGGCAAGGCAGTTGTGAGGCAAACAGTGCCAGAAACAAGAATTTTCATTGCAGGGAAACAAAACAGCAGGTGATGTTGTACACTATGTGTGGCCAGATCTTGGGCACATTTCAGTTCACAAAGCTACCTCCAAGTCAGCCCAGACCAGCTTATCTCGCTGGTAACCAGTGCTGGGAAGAGGGGCATCTGTGGCTTCCTCTTTCCCAGGACCTGGGAACACAAGGGTATTCCAAGATAACTGAGGATGCTTGGTTTTGAGAATAGAATCTGAAAGTCACAGAAGGCTGGACAAATGCAAACTGGGTTTCTAATGAGGGTTCTAAGTTCACCATGGACTCACATACTTGGAAGAGTCTGAGGAGAAGGAGGATTTTTGTGTGACCTGGGCAAATCACTTCATTTCTCTGATCTCAAGTTCCTGAGGAGGCAGAATTAGACGAATGGTTTTCAGACATTGCAAGTAAACCTTAAGTGGGAACACAATATGTAAATTTGTAAAATAGAGCCACCAGGAGGAAGAAGGCTGGAACAAAAGCAGCTGGGGTACTCTTGGCTGCCTAGAGACCTCTGTAGGCTTCAGGGCCTCAAGAAGATGAATCGAAAACTGCCTGACCAAGTATTACCTAACCTCGTATAAACCTGTCACATTAGGTGAAGGAGAGAAAAGGGTGCAGACTGGAGCACATAGATAAGACAGGAGTCCGCTCTCCAGCTCCCCATGAAGAGAGATCCACTGCTATACCGGTCAAAGACAAGAAACAAAAGGTACTCAGCGCTCTTTTCATTTTCTGCTGATTCAATTTCATGTTGGATTCAGCTGCTGGCAGGATAATAGGCAAGTCTACAGGGGGCTTGAGAGCCCAGGAGAGGCTAATGGAGGCCATGCCCCTGCCAGTCGGTCCATTCTGAACAATAGGAGGTCTGGTTGGACGTCTGTGACCAGTTGGTCACTGTTATTATCACTCCATTGGGGACAAGCATGACTTGAATTCCTAACGGCAGTGACCCCATGGAACTTAGCAAATCTCTGGCTGGCACCAGAGCCCTACCTGGGAAGGAGAGAGGATGAGAAGGGAGAAAGGAAAACTCCCATGCTGTCCACCATTTTATGTAGTGCAGCTCAGGCCAGATCACAGAGTATATCCTTCTCCCTCCTCCAAAACCTCTCACATGAAACTGCAGGGAACATGAGCTGAGAAGGAAGTCGTCAATGGTAGCAAAGCAGAGGATTCAGAAGGGGGCTGGGCTCTGGCAGGGAAGCTATGCAGAGCGGGGGAAGGAGGACAGCTGGGCCAGGGGATGGGGGCGTGGGGGTGGTTTGTAAGTAAGGGCTGGTTTTGAGTCTTGACAGGGCAGCTTATTCTCCAAAGCCAAGTCACCTGAACTAACTGCTTCCTATCCGGGAGGGAGAACAATAATGCTCAGAGTTGTTCTGAGGCTGAAGTGCCTGGTGCCTGAGGACTCAGGCACACATTTGTTTCTGCTTCCTGCCCTCCCCTCCTGGTGATGTGAGACTCCTCGGTTGACTACAGGGGACTGAGAAATTCCACCAGCAATTGTCAAGGGGAGAAAGTCCCTTCGTGTTACCTCAGAGAGTCAACTGAGAACAGAGCAGTCCAGGGAACACAGAGTCAAAGGACGGGACTGCCAGGAAGGAGCCTGAGAGACCAGCTCTTCCAGCTCCTTTCCTTCCCTGTGAGGAAGGACTGACTGACCCAGGCTCAGTAAGCAACAGAGGCAGGGTTAGAGCCCAGACCGTAATTCCCTGCAGGTCCTCTGGGCTCTAGAAGTGCCTAGAAGGGCAACATGGGCAGAAAGCGGGGTTCAAGAGGCTGGGCCACAGGGAGAGTCACTGTGGGAAAGGAGGAAGCTCTCTGATCCTCAGTTTTCTTGTCACCTTCACCTATGCCACATGTTAGTGTGCGATCAGGTATTAAAGGCAACTCTATGAGCTCAGCATAGAGCAAAGCTGCTGAGTGATGAGGGATGTTTTAGTTATAACGACTCCACCTGGTGCAAGTACTGATGACAATAGTATGTGCCATGGGGAGGAATACAGGGGGAGCAAGGCATTTCCATCTCACAGTTGTTCAGGAAGTTCTGAATTTGCAAATTGTTGCTCTCTGTGGAAGAATGTAGGAAAGGAAGGGAGACTGAACCAGAAGATTTGGAGGCAGGGGGTGGGAGGTGGGGTGGGGGTGGGACTCCCTCGAGCATCAAACAGATCCATTCACCTCTGCGCTACCAATTCATTGCTGCCAAGGAGGCGCTAGGAGCCTGGGGGTGAGGCACGTGATGTCTAAGACTCCCTAGGCTCTGAATTCTATAGCCAGTGATCCAAAACCAGTGTCATTAAATCCCACTGTGACTTGGTTTTGTCATTTCCACTTAAAATCCACTTAAAATTCAATGCAGAGGACTTTTCAGTTAATTAAGGGATCCAAGTCGACACTTTTTATTGAGGAAGGAAGGCAGGAAGGTATAAGAGGCTCACCTCCCCTGGCTGACCTGAGGGACCAGGCAGGAGAAGACAAGCTTGACCTAGAGGCTGTCTTCTAGGTCCTAGAGACTTGGGGTAGAGGAGGGGTGGGGGTGGGGGCACAATGACACTTGACCTTATTAGGGATAAACTTTATAGAAAACTTCTTTGGAACGAGCTTGGATTCCTTTGAGTGTTTTCAATTTTCCTTTTGGAAAATGGGAACAACCTGGAATGTTATTGGGGAGTCAGTTCCCAGGGGTTCTCTCTGTGTTCTCCCAACAGGGTGCAGGGTCTCTGATCTCAAGAGGTTTACATTTCTCTGTTGGGTCTTTCCTGTTCCCTACACAGGATTCACTTTGAAGTCCTGAGGCATTTTCCTGCTTGAAGGCAGAGTTCCTGGAGGGGGAAAACCACATGTGATGCCTCTGGTACCTGAAGGGGTTTTCATGGGGAACAAAGCACAGTTGCAAAAGCAGCTTGGGAGCTGGGACCCCTCCACATCCAAAGTGGCTTTGAGTTTTGATCTTAAATTGGAACCTTTCAAGTTATTTCATATTTGGCCAAACAAGGTTTTTCAGTTCCTTATTTTCCCTCCTTTTCTTATAATAGGAGGCAGACCTAAAAGGACCCCTGGGCATCACTAGGTTCTCAGGAAACCACACTGCTGCTTTCCTTGTAATTGAATCTGAAACTGTCTGGTGAGGCCTCCATCTGTCTCTACCCATGTGGGCTTGGAAATGACCAGGAAGTGGGGAAAATCACTTTGGGCATTCAGAGTCTGGGGAGTTGGAAGGATTTAAACACAAAAAGTTTCAGATGCTCAGCTTCTAATGAGGTCAGGTTTGCTCTTTCCTGGGAGAAATGCCAGCCCCGAGGCTGAAAAGCCTATTGAAAAGGTCGGCATCAGGGAAGTCACTGCCTAATTCCTAATTACCTCCGGGGCCTCAGCACTGCCTTCCTGGAGTGATTTATTCCCCTATTTGGGAAAAGCAAACAAGCAGCACAGCAAAGGTCCCTGGTCCCCTTGGGGGCCCCACTGCCCTCCCGGGATGCCTGCATCTCAGCTGTCCTCTGAGTGGAGCCTGGGCATCACGTGGCAAAGCTGACCCAACAAAGCAAGAAGCCACTCACCCTCGGCCTTCCAGGCTCTGAACCCCTGGTGGGTAGCCTCAGCTAGGAAACCCTCTTTTCTGCGGGGTGACCAACAAGTGCAGTGTCAGGTCTGTCTCACTGCATGATTGCCAGGGGCAATGAAGAGACATGAGGACCTGGGCAGAGGCCTTGTGTGCCTCGGGCCTCTTCAGCCTCTGTGCTTGTGGAAACATTCAGCTGGTGTGCGGCACAAACAGCTGTTGACTACCTCATCTCACAGGCATTTATTTAGAATGGCTAACACACCAAATTCTGGTGTCTTTTCAAATGCTCACCTCTAAGTGTTGGGTTCTTTCTAGATTCAATCCCGTCTTTTCCCCTGGAGATCGAGTGACAGAAGGTTCTGTTGAAGGATCTTGTGCTCTAACTTAACAGCCGGGGAGACAGGAATCTTGAAGTGGGTGGGCGACAACCAAGGCCTCTAAATTCTAAGTTTGGTTTCCACCATCTGTCTTCCTGGCTCAGGTGACCTTTGCTGCTGTGATTGCCCCCAGCAGTCACAGATAGCCTCCAAGCCACCTAAAAGCTTGCAGGGGAAGAGAATGCTCAGATGGGTACTTAAGGCTTTAGGATAGTTTTACCTGTGTTGGTTCCCACAGGTACCCTCAGCCTGCATCCCATGCAGCCCGATCAACACAGTGTCCAGGGGACTTGGGGTGCTCAGGACCTCCTCCTGGTCATCCCGTGTATTGGCAGCCCCCCTGTAACTGTCTGTTGTGTGGCTTATTCATTTACTTATTTTTACGCCCCTCTATACCTTTCCACATGCCCACCTTCAAACCACTGGGCTGGCCCCCCCATACCAGACCAGACTGATAAGTATTATAGTGCTCCAGAAGGCAGAATTTATCCATATGATGAGATAGTCACAACTCTTTCGCTTTTCCCAAGGCTCAGGTGGAGACTGAAAACATGCTTCTGATAAGTCTTAAAGAAATAAAAGAAAAGAAAAGAAAAGAAAAGAAAAAAACCCCCATAAATCCCTAGATAGAAACCTTCATTTTACAATTATGAGATCATCTACTAGAATTTTTCTTCCTACCACGTAAGCCCCCAGTAAAGGTGGCTGTGTGCATGCATGCATGCCATCTGGAATGATGCTGGTCTCCAGACAATGGAATTTGTCATCTTGTTCTCCCCGTTAGTCTGTAAACTCCTCAAAGTAAGACATTTACCTCTTTTTCTTTCTTTTTAATCCCCAAGTGCCAATTCAGAGTTACTCTGTCCTTAGCATGTGGTCAATAAAAACTTCTGACAATGTAAACTGAGTTCCTAGCATTTACAAATGAGAAGTTACCCATGTCCATTGTCAAGTGAATTTTTTTAAAAAGATTTGGATTCAGTGTGTGTGCATGTGTGCATGTGTGTGTGTGTGTGTGTGTGTGTGTGAAAGAGACAAAGAGAAGAGAGACTCAGAAATGAAGATGGCTTGAGAATATAAATCATTAAGATACACAGAAGTAAGGAACCGCTCAGACCCATAGGCTAACACACAGGAACCCATGGCTCTCCTTCTAGGTTCATATATGTGTATATGAATCCATATACACATATATAGACAGATCTGTGCTCACCCACTTAAAAATGACACAGCCATGATTCTGGATGAAGACTGTGAGGTCCAGGTGCTTTACTGCCTCACAACACAGCTTTGGGGGGAACATATGTGCACCAGGGTTGTTGACTCACAGCGAGTGGGTGTAATAGCCCAGGCCTGCAAACAGCTTCAGCATGCTTTTGGTAAAGTTGCCAAAGCTTTTCCTTCCAAATTATAAAATCTTTAATGAAGCCAGGCCTTAATTATGAGACTATAGACATGTGAACGTGACAGCTGTCATTCGACATTGGCGCCAGGGAAGCCTCCCCTTGAGAAATGCCCTCCAGTCCACTAGGAAGAGGAGGCACAATGTGGCAGGAAGAGCCAAGGACCAAGTGCCAAAAAGCTGCAGAGCAGTGATGGTGGGGGTGAGGACAGGGGATAGAAGGGTGCATCAGAGCTACTCTTAGACTCACAATCCCCTGCAGCTGGGATTTCTACAGAAAGAAGAGCTAGACAAGCAGGCTAAGTCCTTCCTAGGCAGCAAGTCCTTTAATTTTTTATAATTCTTGTTAAAGTGTCTATGACAACAACAAATTGGTGGAAAGACAAATAACAGATGATTTCATTTGTGCATTGAGTATCAAGAAACAGAACAAAGGAAAGGTCAAAAGTAAACTTAAACTCAAGAAATCTAAGTGCAGAACTGAGGGTACCAGAGAGGGAGAGCGGGGCTCAAAGGATGGGAGCGGAGCAGAGGGGAAGGGGCCCGTCAGACTGTGGTGGAGGACGAGGGGTGCTCGGTGGTGGGTGTGGTCTGGTGACTTGGATCTGCAGAGGTGTGACCCTGGACCCCTAGATCAGACTGAAAAATAACACAATTTAAGAAATCTGAAAACAAGTTTGAAAAACGATATCAAACTGTCTCTGTTTGGTTATAATGAGAGCAAGGTAATCAGCGAGTGAACCTCAGTGATGAAGAGAACGAACCTTTAAAAGGAGGACCTGCCACAGAAGGACATGACAAGGACTAAAGAACGTGTGTCAAACATTTTGGTGGATAGCCCGGCATGTAGTAAGCTTTTGAAACTAATGGCAGTTATAATCCTCGTTCGGTATGTCCTCCCACTATATGGGGTTTACCTTATTCAAACACAGCTGAACTTACGCAGGTAGCCAAAGTAGCATCATAACATATATGTATAAAAACAGGGGTATGCTACTCAGAGTCTGCCCAGATTCTCATTCATTGTGACTCGGTATACAATTTTATGAGTAATTATAACCAGGAATGCTTGACTGACCACCTACTGTCAGCACCTCATTGACTATATTTGCTATCACAATGGACTATCCTGGTTCCACAAGGTAAGTATAACCATCTCCCCCAGTTTGAGAATGAGAAAATGGAGGCTGACAGAGGCTGAGACTTACCCAAGTCAAAATGACAAGGCAAGAGACCCAGAAGAGGAACCTAGCCAGAACCCAGCCAGTCTTAACACCAATTTGCACTCTGAATCATTATTTTTTTCTTGCATGATCATTGTGGCAACACTGTCTCTTGGCTCATCACAAGGTTGGAAAAGAGTTGGGGGGAAGGAGGGGTTAAATTGTCAGACACACTGACAGCTGACAGATGGGTAAAAAGCTCTGACAGCACAGCTGTCCAGAGCCAAAGCCTTTGGGTCAGAACACTCCAATATACAGAAAAGGTACCAAGAGCTTGGTGTCTCCCAGCACATGACTAGCACTGGGCTGTCAGGAAAAAGAGAGTCATGTGCATGTGAAGGCAGCGAAATGCAGGGGGACATGTGACGTGGGTGTGTGACCCACTGCCCTCTGACAACACTAGCACGGAAGCCAATGACTTCTAAAAAGAGGATACACAATTCAAGTAAGTGTTAGAGAAATACCAACAGCCAGAAGTGTCTGGATAACTTTTTTGCTGCCTATTTTAACCCACTGCTTGAATTAATCCAGTTTCTATGAAGTCTTTGGACAAAAAAAAAAAAAATCGTGTGCTTCTAGGTTAAGCATCACTACTTTGGTGCCTGGAGTCGATGATGTATTTAGAGATCTCAGACTCATTCCATCAGGTAGTTTAATGGGATACGGATTGAAAATAAGATGTTAAGATTATTTATTTTTTTTAAATAAAGAGGAAAAGTTTGAAGTGTGTTTTCTGCACACAGCACCTCCACCAGCCACAGCCCAGGTGGTGGAGGGCAGGGTGGAGGTCCTAGCTGTGGATCTGTTTGCAGTCAGAAGTCAGTCACACAGCACCCTGCACACAGTCCCAGGTTGTTGCCTCTGGAAGTTAGATTTTGTTTTCTGCCTGTTTTCTCAGCATATTGAAAACTGCTTTCCAAGTCCCAGAATGAAGCTTGTCGGAACATGATGCTTGAAACACATTGAAAGCAAATATGAAAAGATTTTAAAATAGGCATTTCCAATTGATAGCTCATAACAATGGCACTTGTAACCATTCCTCTAGTCCAGCTTATCTGAGCAGGGAGACCCATGGGAACCAGAGGACCCCCCCTCTGTGAGTGGCCACGCTCACCTCAGGCCTTGGGGGTGTCCAGACAGCAGAGAAACTGGCAACCAAAGGAATGACCTCATCCCTCTATTCTGTACTCACCAGATTAGGCAAATAAAAATACAGGACACATGGGTTTCAGATCAAAATGAAGAATTACTTTATCATAAAGCCCATGCAGTATTTCAGACAAGCTCACATTAAAACTGTACATGTTGCTCATCTGAAATTCAGATGTCACTGGGCATCTTGGGTTTGTCTCTGACTTCTCTACTATGTCTCTGATTCCTGAAAATGTTTGGGATGGATGGGTGGAAAGGAGGGTGAGTGAAGGGTTCACTTACTAGCCTGAGAGAATAGCAAAACCAGTAACCCAGCTTAGGGAACGAGCATTTTTTCTTGCACACACCAGGTTCTCCCTGCCTTCCCTTTTCCCTTACTCTTCCCCGAGGAGGCCCCTTGGCTCCAACCCCACGCCAAGTCTTTTAAGAGACACCTCTGAGCCTCAGCCCAGCACCCTCCACAACATACCTCCTAATCTGACTTCTTCCCACACTGCAGTGCCTGCAGGAGAGAGGCTGCCTGTAAGGACTCGTTTGCTTCTATATTCTGTTGTGTCTTGTTTTATATCCTGAGCAAGGTTGAAGATAGGTTTTGGAGGGGTTCTTGATTGGAGATTTCTTTTCCTTTATTCCTCTCCCCCCAAAGATCCCCTCCTTTCTACTGTATTCAAAAGCCAAGACGCAAATCCAAGTTGGTTTGTTGCCTATGATCACAATTTCAAGATCCAAGTCAAAGTTGGGGCTGAGCGCCCTGTCCAACTTTCTCATAATAATTATTTTGGACTCAATCACCCACTGACAGAGTCCCGATTTCACCAAGGGACACCCATCTCCCTCACTGCTTCATCCTCTTGCTGTGTGAGCTCCAGTGAAATGAAACAATCACATATATTTACCAAAAAGAGGGAAGTGTACACTCTGGGTTTGGGGCTTCTTGGTGTGTGTTTGCAGCAGAACATTTACAGCTAAGCCATAAAATGCATGAAAATAGGAAGAAACATTGACATAGCAATAAAGCGAGGGGAGAGATTAATGATGCCACAATACAATCTGTTTTCATCTGGTGCAGAGAAAATTAATTTTTGAAGACATTTCATTTAACTTTGTGTTATTTTGCAGCTTAACCTTTGATGCTTGAAACTTTTCTCAGCTCTCCACCCTCCACCCTTTTAAGCCAAGCAAGTTTTATGTCTGGTTGTCAGTGTGGCTTCATGGCAGATAACAAGGAAGCAGGCAAGCAAAGAGCACACCCAGGGAAACAAAGTTATTGCTTGCCGCAATTCTCAGCTCTCTGTTGCCTATGGAAATACCCTCTGGAGGCATCTAAAGTTCAACTTCCAAAAGAATAAGAGGTATTACCTTCCAGAGCAAGGCACCGGGGTGGGCTGGATGACCAGATAAGGTTGTGTAAGCACTCGAGATACTCTGACCCCTCGAGCTTAAATCCGGGAAAGCAGTGGTAGGAGATCACAGTTCCCACAGGGAAGGAGGTCTGGAACTCGGAGATGTTCACGTAGCCATTAGAGGAGGTGAGGGGTCTCAGGCAGCCTGGGGCATGGGCAAGAAAGAAGGGAAAGTCTCCAGTCATATTTTTATACTAAAGAGGTCAACAGAGCACTGAAACCCTTTAGGGCCCCCTCCCCTCCACTCAAACCCATGTGACCTCCGAGGAATGAGCACCTTGGTCTTGAAAGTCCAGGCTTCCTTCTCTGCTTCCCCATTTTATTTGTAAGCAGGGATTTGCTTTCAAAGTTGCAAATGGCACCAGGAAGCCAAGAGGTGTAGGGAATCTGTGAGGACGTTGGTGTCCTTAGTGGGTGGTTCTAGCCTGACTCACAGGAGAATCAGCTGAGCACTTTCATGAAACACCAGTTCCCCAGGGCCCATGCCCAGGATCCACCTGGAGCCTGGACCTTGCTGCCTTTTTAACCCCAATGTTCTGTCCGGAGTGAGACCAGTGAGGTGTCAAAGACCAAAGAGACAGCTCAGCTTTAAGGCCCAGTGGTGCTGCTGTAAGCACTCAAGATACTCTGACCCCTCGAGCTTAAATTATGGTTATGAAGTGCACTCAGTTCTGGCCCTACCACTGCTGATGATGGGAGAGATGCCTGCCTGATGCAGTGTGGCTGAGCCTTGAAAAATCCAGTGTTTCATGTGAAGCAGGTAAGAAGCCCTGCAGCGTGGTGGCTCTCAAACTTGACAGTGACCCAGAGGAAGACCTGGTTAGACAGCAGTGCCCACACAGCAGCTGCCCTCGGCCCTCCACCCCCACGCCCACCCCAGCTGGCAGTGGGGGTCCCTGATGTTCCTGGCCTGTACTTCCTGCTGCTGCTACTGGTCTGGGGATCCAGTGAGGAAAAACCCCACTGCAGGAGCTATGGATCATGCCCAGAAGCCTGTGTGCTGTCTGAGCAGGAGACCAAGAGCCCGAGTCCCCACTCCTGCACAACAGCAGCTGCCTTTTTGTCTCGAAGCCTGTGCCACCCTGCAGCAAGTTTTCAGGGGCACAGAATTCCATTTTGCGTGGCACCCACTGTGATCAGGGATATTCTTGTTGGCTTCGGCATCTCACTGGAGGGGATAATGGCCCTGCCAAGAGTCTCCTCTTCCCAGGAGAACTAATTGTGTGTGAAGTAAATAATGTATAATGGAGAGCCCGACTTTCCCTTCCAATCACCAAGTAGAAAGAAGATCACATGCACTGCAGCAGAGGCCTGGACTCCTCCTGGGTTGACTCTGCTAGACAGCATGAGTAAGTTGCTTCAGCCAGCACCCTGGGGAGCAGTGTCTATGTACCAGGGTGAGACCGGGGTGAGCAGTGGGAGGCCCTTAGCATCTAGGGAGGTGCTCACCCTGGGATCGTGCAAGTGGTGGGCCTGCACCTCTGTGTGGTGGCACTGTGTCCTGGTGCCACCGAGCTTGGCAGGTTCAGCAGGCCACCACCTGGAAAGACCACCCTTTCAGACATTCTCCATGGCCTTAAATGGCTTTCCCCCCCCCGAGCTTAAAACTAATGACGTTCATGGCAAATGTGAAAAGGGAGGGGGTGGAAGAGGCTGGGAATCAGAAATAAACAGAATCTATAATTGCGGGAAAAAGCTAAGCAAATTAATACTAACAAGTGAATGCATTAGAACCCCTAAGTGTAGCTCAAATGAGTTGGCATAAACATCTGCTCCTCCCAAAAAGGAATGTAATTCTAAGTAACCCATGTGGCTAGACTGGCCGCCCTCAAATAAAACCAGCCCTGACCCATAGCGAGCTGGTGGCCTCTCAGGCTGCCACTCTCCAAAACACTAAGTTCCCATGGAAAAGATGGCCTGGAAAGAGTGCCCTCCATCCCAGACTCCCAAACAAAAGGGGGTTGTGACTCCTGCAGTTAATAGGAGAAGGAAAGATATGCTCACTCAGGGTTCCAGACAGCCTGTCCTAAACACAACAGCAGAAAACTGGCTTTGACTCAACAGTTCAATGTGATTTCTGTTTGCACTTGTAGATAATAAAGACTCCTCCAGCTTCAGCCCCTGGATCTATAGGTGCAAATAAAACCTACAGGATGAAATGTCACTTGAAGGGCCAATTATCAGCCTGCTGGGGGCTCCAGAGATTTCAGACTGTGAGGCCTTGCTGCCCACCTGAGACAGGACAGACACAGGAAGAAGCTGGGGAGGCAGCTCCCTCCTGCCTCTGCAGTCAGGCACAGAGGTGGATGGGGGGCAGAGGGCTGGCCAGAGACACTCCTCTATGGGGACAGAGGGCACCCAGGAGAGGAGGTATAGGGTAAGCTGTTTAAAAAAGCCCGCCTCTCAGGAGCTGCTAGTTCCTTTGTTGTGGCAGAACCATAAAAGCTATTGTTGACTGAGATTTGAGGAAGGGGTATGAAAGGAGGAGACAGAAGGGAGCAAAGGGAAAGCCTGTCTCTGAACTCCTGACAATGACACCCCAAGATGCATACCAACCCAGGGTATTTTTAAAAATCACTGGGGGGAAGTAAGAACCCCTAAAGAAACATGGGCTATTTAAGTGACATAAAAGGAAAAAGAAAGGCTGGGAGAACAAAGAGATAAGTGGAAAATATGAAGGCCGGTGGTGCCTAGTGTCTGAGGTAATTTTCTTCTCCATTATTCTGACAGTGCCACAGGACTGGAACGAATCAGTGGTTAATACAACTCATTTGAATAAATAACCTAAGAGCCAGCTGCTGATTTTGTGGACAGTCTCCAAAAATGTAAAATCGTCATGTCTTCTCTAAAGATGTGATATTCAGTCCACAAAACAACATAGCACGTTCCTAGGGGGGGAAAGGCACAAGTGGTGGCCTGGCTTGCCTCTGTCCTTCTAATCCGAAGTCTTTGTTTCTTCAAGGGGCTGTGACTCTTAAGCTCTCACATATGGAAATGATTTATTCCCAACTAAGGGGCAAGCAAAGCAATATCAGACTCTGCCAGTTGTGATTTCCAGGCACAAAGTTAACATTCGTCTCAACTTCAACATGCCAGTGCTTTTGGTGCAAATAAGACTGTGCTCCCTCTCCCTCGAATTATGAATTATGCATTGGCTTCTTGGGCCTTTGGTCCCAAGTCACATGTCAAAAAATAAAATCAGAATTAATGTGAACTCGAGGGGTTATTTTCACTAACAGGGCCCTCTAAGTCAGCCCTGGCAAATTTAAAAAATGCAAGAGGATAAATATTCGTGGGCTTGGATGAAATTTGAATTTGATTACTTTTCTCCTCCTCATGCATTATAAAAAGGGATAACATTATTAAGAGAAAACAGCCCCTGTAAGATTGGCTTTAAATATATTCTCACCACTCCTGAAATAAGTATAAATGTGCTGTTGTTTCCATTAAATATACAGTAGTTCATCATTGTGTTCACAGCCCAGTTATAAGTCTTCTATTTCTTGAACTACTTTGGGAGGGAGGGTGAACGGGGGGTTGTGGGAAGGGTCTATTTTCCTCCGTTATTCTATTAGAGAAACATGCGCATGTGCTACAGTGCAGTCTGGGAAAATGGAGGGAACGGGCACTTCCACACTTCCTCCCTTTACCTTGACAAATGGGCAGATTATCCCACGTGCCATCCTCATGACACAATGAAACCATGTTGTACAGGTCGGGGTAACGGATCTTGAATCCTTCGTGACAGGTGATGATTAACTTATCTCCGTGTCTGTATGTCTTGTTGTGAATCTCAGCATCTTCTATTTGGGGGATACGGCAATCTGCAATGGGTGAAAAGTATACGTTACTTTAGGAATCTACGTGGCTATGGTTTCCAGGTTCACAAGAAAGTTCTTATTTCCAGACGTGGTGTCGATCTTGGCAGTGTCTAAATGGCCCCTGGCTGTGTGGGAGACTTAGCAACCAGCAACAAACTGCTTTACACCACCTGCTTCACAGAGAAATAGGATGAGGGACCCAAAACAAAGGTATCCAGACCCAAAGGGGCTTTGTTTCCTGTCTGTGACCCATCACAGACAGGATGGCTTGGAAATAAGCACCGAAAGACAAAGTCAGGGGTTCGCCCGAACTCTCCAGTCCCATCCCTCACAGGGATGGAAGACACAACACAAGGCCGCCAGTCTGCCTGGTCCTGCCTGCCCATCTCAGCCCAGGCCGTGGCCAAGCCTGATGTGAAAGAAAGCAGGCCTCGCAGAACAGCAGGGGGCCGAGTGACTGCATCTGCTATTAGCATCTCCTAATCACTGTACCTGTTTCTAACAAGATAATAAACAGAACAGCACATATGAATGCCAGTACCACAGGCTCAGAGCAAGCAGCTGCACTGCCTCCTGAAAACAAATTAACAGCTGAATGCACACAGACGGCAGGAGAGGCCTGGCTGGGAATCAGGAGGAGGACAGTGGAGGGACAAGGAGTCCAGGCATCCAAAGAGATAAGATAAAACAAAAATTAATAAGTGATACCTGTCCACATCTAACGAGCAACTTCCAGCTTATTCAGACCACTTTATACTACACTGCCAAATTACCATCCTGCCGCCTCTGCCCGCCACCACCTTCAGAGCACTACCCGACTAATTGCTCCTGGCTTAGGCTAGTGTGTCTATGTCTGTTAGGGGCACATCTCTGTTCAGTGTCTCTGATTCTCCATGCATACATGCTTGAGCTATTTATTTCTCCTTTTAAAGTCAGGAGGCCCTGACTTACCTGTGGTGTTGCAGTTTGCTACTTCTTAAGCTTTTACCCAGCAAACCAAGCACAACCCCAGGATAGCACTTTAATAATCATAGAAACTTCCTCCAGAAATTTCTTGATACGCTAAAAAAGTGTATGCTTCTTAGCCACCCTCCAAAAGCTTTTTGAATCCATAATACGGTTGGAATAATATTGATAGGATCCCTGACCTTCAAGTTCCTCTAAACTTTAAGCTCTTCCAGGTTGTATGCTCTCTGATGCAGTAGAAGGGAAGGAGCAGTGGTCAGCTGGTGGATGGGCACTGGTTGGCGTTAAAAAGGGCAGATCCCAGGAGCTTGGAGGTGGGTTGGGACTAGGTTGACTGGGCAGCAATTATCCTGACAATAGACTCCAGAGAACAGAACATTAGGGATGGGAAGATCAGGATAGAAGGGGGTCTCCCAGGCAACAGAGGATCCTGGCAGTGGCATGAAGAAGGGGTGAACCTCAGTCTCACAGGGGTCACTGAAGTTAAATGCTTGCAAGCCCAGGTCAGCCTTCATCTAAGCCCTCTCATCACCACAACTAGAGAACAGGGACAAGTTAACTACTTCCTCTGACAATTCCTCCACGCTGCCAGACTTATGCACACACCTGCGAAGAAGAAAAGACAAGGGCATTGTGTGGACCTTAGCCTGTAAACTCAGCAACCCCCCGGCTCTCCAAGAGGCTGATTAAAGGGCTTTCAGGGTGCAATGCTGAAAGTTAGGCCATCCCCTGAGAAGACCTAGCATCAGTGTTCCCCTTTGCGCATGGATTATGGCGGAGAGAGAACTGGCTGCAGAACTGTGCTCTGGCTTCAATTCTTTTTTTTTTTTTATTCATTTTATTGATTTGTCACAATTGTGAATTAATTGATCCCTCCTCCTCCCTCCATATCCCCCCTCTGTATCCCCCTTCCTCCTCCCTCCATATTTCCCCTCTGTATCCCCCCTTCAGTCACTCCTCCCATTTTTCTGCAAATTGTTGTTTGGTTAAGTTGATGTTTAGTTGTTGGTTGTTTGGC